>JAVQJG010096887.1:0-61446 GCA_036024015.1 Craterocephalus amniculus
GCATCTTCTGATGCTACTTCCAGCAGGATGATGCTCCATGTCACAAAGCTCACATCATCTCCAACATGACAATGAGCCCACTGGACTCCAACGGCCTCCACAGCCACCACATCTCAGTCCAATATTCCACCTTTGGGATGTGGAGGAACGGGAGATTCTCATCATGGATGCAGCAACTGTGTGATGCTGACATGTTAACATGGAGCAGAAGCTCTGAGGAAGGTTTCCATCAGCTTGTTGGATCATCACACCAAGAATGAGGACGGACCTGATACTAGAAGTGCCTGATAAAGTGACCGGTGCTTGTACAGAAGCTGCATCTATCAGGTGTTTCTAAGTCGGGCTCTGTAGTCCTTTTATAAAGAGAAGAAAAGGAACAAAGTCGCTGTAGTAGAGCTCTGTTTGGCCAATAACGTACATACCTGACTCTCTGCGAGGATAGATTTCTGCTCACATTCTTAAACCGCGTGTCAGTTTCAACATTACATGACAAAAGGCTTTGAGGGCCGAACACCTGGGTTCCAATCTCAGGTAACAGGCACAGGAGGAGCGCTAAATTCACCCAAATCCAACAAAGAGTGGGACACACCGCTGAAATTACAGCACACTGCTGGCGGGGGTGGGGAAGGCTTTCATTTAACTTCACCCATGACCTCACAAAAAATAATGAGGTGCTGACTGTGGTCTGAGTGAGTAACCAGGGGTTGAGTTAACAGGACAAAGCACCGCAGCTGTCTGTAGGACCCTGCTGTCAGCGTGTGTTACCTTTCTACAACCTCACACACACCCGTGCCTCGCATTAAAGTCCAAGAAGCTCAGCTACAGTGTTAATGGCGGGGGGGGGGTCATGTTGTGTGACCACTTAGATTTACACACTTTTTCACAATTGTAATTTGCGATTCTTCAACCCACTTTTTCTTTTGAACCGATTCATCAAATGTGGCGTGTGAAGGCTGAGAGGAAATGTGACGTAAAAGTTAACATGAAACAGCTGCGGCACAAACTCAATGCAGGGCTCGGGTTCAGACCATTTATCTTTGTTATCGTCAGGTCCCATGAAGTTATTTATCTGAGCGGGACGGACCCCGCTTGGTTTGCAGCCATGCAATCACCAGCACATTATAGCTCCGCTGCTATTCGCTGCTAATTAGCACGTAATAATGTGCTGCCCTTGCATTAATGTGATTGAGCACGTATGCTCGGGGTGCGCCTCTTCTGGTCTTTACTTCCCGTTCGGCCTCTCCAGCGTATCCTCCTCAGGAGAGCCGCAGCGGTCGATGATGGGATCCACCCTGTCTGTCCAAACAGCCCTCCCTTAGCAGCATTCATTTCCATGCAGCCCCATGAGCGAGTCAGAAGAGAGAAAGTCCACAGAGCATGAGAATTAGGGAGTGGAAATTACAATTCTCAATTAAAAAGGTCTTTTTTTTCCCCGGCGAGAAGGTATCATGGTAAATTAATTTCTCAGGGATTAATGTGCGGGGGTAAAATGTTTTTGTAAGAGAACTTATCTTCTGAGAAGTCAGAGGAAGGATGCTTCTTTAGCCCCCCCTCCCTCCCCCCCCCCATCCTTCCCCCCTCCCTTTGCTCTCCCAGTGTGAGCTGAAGCAGCTTAGATGCATAAGGAGTCTAATGAGAGAAGATTCCAGGCCGCCTGATGGATCTCATCAATCAGCTTTCTACTTTGGAGTTGCAATCCCGGTCAGGAGGAGGGGGGAGGAGGAGAGGCGGAGAGGCATCAGGCTTTTAATCTCAATAAGTTAATAGACTTTGGAGTTTGGTCCTGCTAAGTGGAACTTCATCCCCGTTGTTAGCAAACAAGCAGCATTTAGACGGGAGACAGGGGCGTCTCGGGAGCTGCCTGGCATTTCCACATTACACAGTTAATTGCACCTGAAATTAGGAGATCTAACTAGAATTAGTCGATATGCCCATAACAGCCACTTAAAGGTTACTAAGCACAGAGCCAGCAGAGGGAACGCATCAAATCTGCACTGCAGCAAGTGCAACACATAGATCGTAATATGTGATTATAAATATTTTAGAAGCAAATCTGTCATTTCTCACATGTGTGATATCCACTGTAACACGCAACGCAATTAGCTGCTTTTCATATGAGAGCAGGTTCAAACGTTAGGGAGCAGGCTGGAGGTGACGTTCCTCATCATCGTGCAGTGGTCCATGCACTGATCATTATCACAAAAACACATGTCTGTTGTGGACTTTCAGGGAGTTAGAGGACCTTTTTCTGGCTCTGTGACCCGAGTAAGAATCACTTTAAAGTACCACAAAGTCACTTTCTGACTGTAAAACTGGTTCTGAGGCGGCAGCCTCGAGCTCAGAAATGTGAAGCCTGTGTGAAATCGCAGTCAGATTAAAGATTTTTCTGTTTAAACTGAATTGCAGAATTGAAAAATTTTAAATGATTATTTTTTGTTATAAACAAGAAAACAACATCAGCAATTAATTATTATTATGATAGTAATAAAAAGCAGAAGCATGGAGTCTGTGAATCCCTCGGCACAGATACCAGCATCAACCTCGGCAACGACAATTAATAAGTCCAAGTTTAACCATTTGTGATGCGGAGACATCTACCCCGGGTACGATAGAATGAAAAAGGTTCATCCTTAAAGCCTCAGAACACACGATTTGTATCAACACAAGCAGCCTCTGGTTTACAGTTGGAGCCTTTCTGTAATCCAAAGAGAAAAAATGCATTTCTGAGCACACACAAGCAGAATATGAAGAAGGCCTTTATTTAGTCCACGTGTACAGGTCTACATCCATCTTTCATCCCACATTTAGTCTGAGATCTCTCCAGCCAGTTAAGAGAGCCTTCTCCATGTCTTTCCTTCTCTTCCTCCTATAATGTCCTCTTGCATTTCCTTGAATCAGCCACAGCACATTCAGACAGCCGGTGTGTTTATTTCCGCTTGCTAGCATGTGACGCGGTGCATGAAGCAAAACTCAGCTGCAGCGTCACACGGAAGAAAAAGTTCTGAAGTTTGCTTTCTCCGGTGAGGCAGAAAGGCACATAAGGGAGTTATGGGAGAGTCCGCCGCTGTGGATCAGCTGCCACGTGTCCGTCAGTCTTCCTGTGGCTTCAGCAGATATGAATGAGGAGTGGATGAATAATGGACTCAGTGTAGAACTCTTTGGGTGCCTTAAAAAGCCCCTAATATAAACCTAATGCATTATTAATTTTATTATCATTATTATAATAATAATAATTATTATTATTATTATTGTTATTATTAGTTGTAGTTGTAGTAGTTTTAGTTGTAGTTGTAGTATATGATAACAGAAGAGTTAATAGACTGAACCAGAGTGGAGAGTTTTAAAGGTCTGAAATTACGTAATGCATCTTTAAGGCAGCGTACTGTATGTCTGCAGATGTTCAGCAGCTGAGAGAACTCATGAGTCAATCAGCACAAATTTAACAACGAACAAAGCAAGAGCAAAGCGCCGCATTAGAAGAAAGAGAAAATATTTTTGGATTGTTTCTCTCAGTTTTGCTCTGAAGTAAAAAACTAGCATTGGTTGAACGCTGAAGGTATTTTTACAGGTTTCAAAGAGCCCTAGCAAGCCAAAACCTTTTCAACCCCAATCATTTTTATCACATTTCTTATTGATTTTGTTTCTAAATTGGATGTTTAATAGTCAATACACAAACTATTTTACAGGCAACCACATTTCATCTCTTCAACATAAAATGCTCACTGGACAACTTCTTCACAAACCCAGATAATCCTTTCAGACTGACGGCACAAATCAAACTAAATGTGGACAGTCAGTAAAACATGTACATATCTATGAACTGGAGCTCTTATTTAAAGCTGAAATTAGGTTAATAATTCTTATAATAAGACTGACATATCTGTGTTGTCTCCATGTTACTGTGGGGAATAAAAGCAGGTTTTCTGTGTTTTTGAGACCAGTTTTTCTCAGAAAAAACATTCATTTGTTAGCCAAGGGAAGCAATGATTAAACACAGCACATCAGGACATGCATCACAGGTGTGGCACGCCTTACCTGCCTCTTCGTTTTTGCTGAGAACCACTTTGCTTGCTTTCCACTTAATCATAAATTCAAATAACGTTAAAACCGGACTGAGAAACAAGGTGTAACTTAAAAAGTCAACAAGCAATACATTAAGCTCGGGTTAAAGAAAAATCTCATCCTGTTATTTACATGCTGATGTTTTATGACTCTGACCTTTAAACACCAAACCAATCAATCAATACAGGAGGGACAAAGCCTACTGGGAATATTTAAACCCACAGATTCTGAAAGTAGGACACTATTTATCCAAACAGAGTCATTATTAATAGCTGGACAGTCAACCCAAATACATTTCCTGCATATTTTCCACATTAGCCTCTAGAAGTAAACACACACATACATCCACACACACACACACACACATGCACGCACATGAACACACAAAAAACAAGGAGGTAATTAATGAACCAAAGATGTCAAGCTGGAAAACCAAAAGATACCAAATATTATACTCATAAAGACACGGACAGATTGTTTGACCCATCATTTACATGATAACAACATGCATCTGATAAAAAATATTATTATTATTATTATTATTATTATCAGTTTATTTTTTACTTTAGAGTTAAACATTTGAGAATCTCTTCATTAGTTCATGCTAACCGTGTTCATACAGACACATATCAAATATTTCCTGGTGCTGATGCTACAGGTCTGTAGCAGATACATCAGACCTCCATCAGTGCTTCAGATTCCAACTGTGTAACTTTGCATTTGGAAAAAGAACATAATCTTTGCCAAAAAGTTATAAAATGAGTGTTTGGTGGATTATTTCTTTGTTTCTTCTTCGCCATAAATTGTGTGTTGTTGGGAAGTCTGTTCATTTTAATGTTAAATGGAGCCACATCTGTAAGAAAATGCATGTGTGGGATAAGCATGGAAAAACCTTTCACAGGGATTTTAAAGGGTTAAATAAACAGTTAGTTTCTACCAACTTTAATCCTCCAATCCAGTAACTGACACCAAACAAGAGTCAACTCCTGAATCAGCTGTTTGGCAGAGAAGAACTTTTCATGGACGCAACATTATCACCTCTGCCGGTCATCCCACACACATTGTCCTCACAGACGCTGCTCCATTCAAATAGGAAATAAACAGACTTTCCCACAGTTGAAGATTTATATCCAACAAGCATTGTTACAAAGAAATAATCCACCAAACGCTGATTTCTATTCTTTATCTGCTAAGTTTTTTTGACTCAGACATGTTTCAGGTTGCCCTAAATGTCATTTTTGCACCACTGTCCTTGAAACCAGCTAACTGCTAGTTTTTTAGCTTGTAGTCAAACCTTTTAAAGTCCGCTAATTCATTTGAATCAGATGTAGAAACAGAAGAAAATCTACAGCATGCAAGGCCCGGAGTCCCCAGGATCCCAAACACACTGAGAAACATGTTGTTTGGCTCTTTCTTTAGCATTTTGCTGTTAATTTACCTCATCTTTACTTATTCTCCCAGAAAAATAAAGTGTTCTGATGCTGTTTTGGAATTTTCCAGACCAACAAATCAGGAGAAAATTAATTTTGTTTTCAGCTTGTCTCAGCAGTATGCTCCTGTGAGATCTGGCAACACAAACACCAATCTGAAAGCTAAATATATCATTCAGATACAACCTAGATAGCATTTACTTTCTTTTTCCATCTACACCATGCACACAAGACTTCAACCACACCCAACAGGAAGTCTGCACCAGGATCCACTGAACCCCTCCATACACAGTCAATGCACTGCAACAACAATAAACATGGATCACGAAGCCAAACAAACCAGCATGACAGCAAGCTAAGCTCCAATTTTAGGTTGCATGCCAGCACATTTGCAGAAAACCAGGTGAATTTATGAGAACACAATCCCTCCAGATACTCGTACCATTGCACATTTAGCATTGTTATACTGGTATTTATAGTACAGATCAGCGGACTGCAGGCTATGCTTTATCTAACCATGCTCAAGCAGTCTGTAAACCAACAGTTGAGCTCTTTAGCTCTTTAGCTTATGTGGTGCTTCACTTTACGAAGGAAGAACTGCAGCATAAGAACTACAAAAACCTAGTAAATCAGTCGGAGTGACCAAAATCAGAGGAGGAAAAAGTTCAGGATGTGAGTGCAACGACATGTTTCAGTTCTTCAGAACCTCCTGACATAGCTGCCTCATGGAGGAGCAAGCCCAGACAGAAAGGGCTGAGTAATGAAGATGGATGCTTTCTGTTATCAGCGAGCCACTTAGTGGGGGCTGATGTAACCTTAAACACTGAGGATAGCTCAGTTGCACAAAGAATCTAATTAATGAATAGCAGCCATGAAGTAGGACAAGGCAAGTGTACATTTGCAGATGAATTCCAGACACTAATCAAACACTGTTTAAGTGCTTTGGTTTGTCTCCAAAGCAAGGCGATATATGCAGAGGACTTAGGCCAGTGTTTGTATGCTGGCTTAATGATCGCATGCTTTTAGTCTCTATACTTGTGTGTGTGTGTGTGTGTGTGTGTTTGCAGTGAGCGTATGGAAGCGATGTGAAGCTGTATGGGTTGGAATTTATTGTGGTTATTATGGGGTCATACTGCTCTTAGCTGATGGTCCGTGTGGGAAACTTGTCTTCTTCTGTGTCGGCTCTGTAGCTGGATTGTTTTTTGACAAAACTGGGAAGTGCGGACAGTAGATGCATTTGAGGGATAATCTAGACAAGGTGTCCATTATCAGAGATGACTGGTGGAGGTGTGAACAGTCCCATAATTCTGATAATGGACACCTCAAAGAGCATTATCACGCTTATACCATGGTCACTTAGGAAGGAAAGAAATATTAAATCTATTATTCATACAATAATGTTTTATTTTACCGTTAAAATCTGAGTGGATGATATCTCTCATTTAGACGCGTTACCAAGGTAGAACAAAGGCAGCTCGAATGGCTGCAGCTGTTATATTAGGCCTAATCAGTGAAGTGAGATGATTGTTTAATGTTATGTTATGTGATGCAAAGTATCATTTCAGAGGCGAGTGCACCTCTTACCGCTTGTGTGTCCGGGGGATGACACGAAATTTTGTTCAAAGAATCAAAGTCTGCAGTTTCCTAAATCCTAAAACTATGATGCACCTTTCATTCTGGTCATGAAAGGACTTTGATCATATCAAGACATCAGTCAATGAAGTAGATTAATTCCATAAGCCCATCAATTTAAGTTATTTGTCATTTATTATTTTCAAGAAATTTTTTTCCATTTACAATTTGTACAAATAAATCCTATATATCAAATACACACAATTATAAATGAATACAATAAAAATATTTAAAACTCACAATGAAAATCCAACAATTTCTAGTCATCTTTGTTGTTAAGTGAAAACAATTTTGGGAGTTTAGATGATTAACTGCTTCCTGTTTGGAGTGAACAGAACAGTAGCTCCGCCTGATCCTGAGTAAAAGCTCAAATCAGCTTCATCATCACTGGAATTAATCTGGTCCAACATGATGCTGGTTGGCTGAATCTTATCAGATTTATGTATTTCTGTCGCTCATCACATCCAAACATAAGATCCTCCTGACTTTCTGGTCACATGGAGACAGCAAAGCAAACAACACAAATCATTTCTGCTTATTAGTTCATGTCTCATCCATCCTTTAATTACAGGAGAAATGTTATTACAATGCTCAATCATTTTAATTTGTTACTGGTTAAAGATAAAGATACACACTTTTATCAAAGGTATCCCAGTAACAAAACTACTGTTGATATAAATGAACATGGGTACACTTGTAGGCAAGCAGCTGGAAATAATTTGATATTACCTAAAGATAGGACTAATGCAAGCAAAAAGATTTTTATAGAGGAATGTATGAGTGGAATCATTTATCAACAATAAATGGCATTACTGAGTCTAAAAAACTCTACGGCAGGATTTATTTAAGCAAGGAATGTAATTATTGTATTAATATACCATATGTGCATGTCTGGATGAGGATGTGTATAGCTGAGAATGTATGTGTATTTATGTGTACATGTATCTACTTAATTTAAAACAAGCTTCTCATGGGTTATCCATTTGAATATTTGTATATATGTGTGCGTGTGCGTATGGGCAATGATTATATATTTTAAGAAAGGTTTATGGACTCTGTATCTAGGGATGTATTGCTGTGTATATATACACATATATGCACACACAAGTCCAATCCATCATTTTTTAACAAATGGACCCCAGAAAGAATAGCTGCAGCTGGCTGATAAGCCAACGGTTATCCAATTAGATAAATAAAGAATCAGTCCTTTCAGGTAATGACAGAGTAGAAAACGGAGTGGATTTCCTTTATTACTAATACAGAAATACGTATCAGCTGTTTGGAGGTGCTGCCACAGGACATCTGATTCTCACTGCTGATCAGTCACAGTTCATTTATTAGTTGCTCCAAGTTAAATAAGGCAGCTGAAGCCAACATAAACATACATGGATGACATCAGGTTATAAATCACAGAATTATTTAATGCATAGAGGGAAGTTAATCACATTTTCTGCTAAGTAGGAGAAAATTACTGCAGTAGATTGGCTCAGATTAATTTTTTCTGTAGTAAAATGATAGTTTTTGTGTTCACATGCTGATATTCACCGTGAACTGGGCTTTGGCTGCCTGGATTGGGATGATGTTGGTCATCTCCATCTTCTTGTAGTGCACAGTAGACTGTAGTCTCCTCCATCTTTTTTAGTGATGAAGGTACGGGATGACATGAGTTTTTATAGTTCAGCCTGAAGGTTAGAGCCACGTCTTGTCAGGTAATCTCGTATTTATCAACCAAATGGTTTTACACTGGGTAAAACCGTGGTGAGATGACTGGATCGCTATGGAAACAGCCGTCAGTGATAATGTGAACTTTTCTCTGATCCAGTACCAGCTGCAGAGGAGCTCTCCATGGCGGCTGCTGACTTTCCAGTGGCAGACGTGGCTCGTGCTGATCACCGCTGTGGCTTTACTGGCACTGGTTCCTTATGTCGTCCACTGCATGATGACGGCCTTCACCAACCCCCCTCCCCCCGTCACCTTTAAAGTGGCGGCGGCATCCTTTGGTTTTCTGATGGAGCTTCTGCTCATCAAGTAAGTACCTCCTGTTTCCCTCTGCACACAATCTGATGACTGAACTACCGCTTCCTTTCTTATTGGAGGTTAGAAACGGTTGCACTGTTGTCCAAACAACCATCTTTTTAAAAACAAGTTGCTATCTGACCTCCTTTTTCTTTACTTTCTTCCCATCTTCATGTCTGGTTTTATTAACATCTATCTTGTAAATAACGAAATAGATAGCTGATGCAAACAAAGTGTACTCTGACTAGAGAGCAACATATGGCAGGTACTGTAATCAGATTACAAATACATGTTATACAGTCATTAACTGCAGCACATGATAGACTCAAACTGAGTCAGACTTCATTATTTTATATGCTTTCGAGTAAATCCTTGTTTTTGATGTGACCTCTCTCAGTTTGCTCTAACGAGCAAGTTCTTGCATCTTCAGTGCCCCACCCCCACCCCCCGTTAGTAAAACTCCACTGTAAAATGTAATGGTAGTGGTAGAAGTGACCCTCTCATTACCCTGAGCTGCTTTTTGTGCCAGCAGCAAAATGAAAACTTGTCTTGTACATGAGTCCGTCCTGCAGTGTTTTTCTTAACTAGAGGAAGAGAGGCTGTTTGTAATTGACTCAACAAGGCCCAGAACCCCCCCCCATCTCCCCCACCACCACTGCCGCCACCCAGCCCACCCCTTCCCCATTAAATGCCTTAGCAAGGAATGCAGCAAGTCAACTGGTAATTAATAAATGTGGCGGCAGGGGTGGTGTGCTTGTGCATCATTATGCTGTTGAAGCCCTGGTCCGCGCTGGTAATGAGCTGTAATTTTACCACAGGAAATTGGTTTGTTTACAGCGTGTTGAGCCTCCAACGTGCTGCTTTCTCTGCACATCTCGGCTGAGGTATTTACTCACTGACTTACAACTCCATCACATAACAGCAGTTTGTAAAGTTTGGGTGAGGACGGTGCATTTTCACTGATGGAAGGAAGAAGGTTTGTGGGCGCCCTTATTAGGAGTGGTGGTCCTCAAGGAGCCGTGCCCCATGGTGCTAGCGCTGTCTGGGATGTGCCAGCCTCCTGCTGCCCCCTGTCAGTCTGCATCTCAATCATACTTCAGCCCTGCGGGTGCAGCTCTTGTAAGGAGCGACCCCCCCCAACAACCTCCACCTCCTCCCCCCACCCAACCCACCACCACTCTGCCCGTAAGTCTTCCAAACAAGAGCCTGGTCAAACTAAACAAGCAAACAGCTGAGGATGACCTTTTATTGTTTGCTCCGTGTCGGATCTGTGCTGTGTGCTCGTGGCCATTTACACCCGGGGACGCAGGCTGAACTGGAGGGGGCACTTTGCTACCCTCTGTGTTGATTTTAGCTGTTATTTGTTGCCATGGCTTCAACACCGCTGATGACAGGTTACTTTGCTTTGATTAAAAGTTTATTCCTCTGTGAACAGTTTTTACATTGAATCAGGCTGAAACAGGAGCTTAACTGAGTTTAGCTCTGGTACATGTAACTATGACGATTAGGTCTGTGATCATGTCATTAATGACATCCACATGATGATCAGAAGTGTTTCTAGTTGTCCAGTATTATAAAGAAAAAGAACAAGTGTATGGAAAAATGTTCAACTGTAGGAATTAAAGTAATTTTTCCATAAACATATCTTTATTAATCAGATTCCTTCTTTTCTGGTCATTTTGTAGAGTCCAGGTGATTTATTTTTAACTCAGTTCTATTCAGCTTTATTTGCGTAGAACAGTTTCACAACAAAATTCAGTCCGGTTCATTGTAGTCCAGCTATAATCCAATTAAAACAAATCCTCGATATGAGCCACATTAATCTGATTTATAATAACTGCGTTCATTTAAGCCAGTTTATAAAAGATAATGACCTATAGCTACCTCCATCAGAGCCAGAACCAGGAAGGAAAACCTCCATCAGAACCAGGATAAACTGCCATCTGGGGGTGGAGAGGACAGGAAAGAGGGATCTAACAGCAGCATGACTCTAATCCTGGGATACGTGCTGAGAGAGGAGAAGAAAAACACTATGAATGACAGCAAAATCAGATATTTCTACATGTCCAATGAAGAGAGCAGAGAGGAGACCAGTACATCATTGCATCATACAAAATGAATATATATATAATTTATTGGAATATTTAATTATCTAATCATTAGATAATTATACTGTAGTTTTTACAATTACACATTTTTTGTGAAATAAATATAAGACATAAAATAAAACATGTTGCTGAATGACAGTTTAGACTTTGACCTTTTTATTAATTGTATATCATTCATTGTCAAATAATTAAAAAAAATGTACTATTGTTTCCAAAATGCATGAATTGCACATCAATGTTTTGAATCTTGGTATTTTCTTAGGTGTCACTCTGAAATGGTTCTTTTTTTTATTGGCCCTGAAAGGAAATCTTTTTTTTTTTTTTTTTTTTTTTTTAAAGAGAAGATATTTGAGAAAACATCCATATTAATTTTTCACCAATACATGGGAAGAGTGTCTGACAAGAGAAAACAGGAAACAAGCTGCTGACTCTGTCTGTTTAACGGGACCATCATGCACTTCTTTTAGGATCCAGAGCAGCGTGTTGAAGAGGAATTTGCTGGTCGGGCTCTGTGCTGAAAAACTGCTCTAATAAACTCATAGGTGGCTCTCTGAAGCAAAAAAAACTACTTTGGTTTACCCTTCTGCTGCAGGTCCGTTAGTGGACACATTCATGAAGTCACATGGTATTCGTCAGGCTTGAGCTGCCTTTAAGAAGGCTGTCACCCAACATGCGCCCTCTCCTTCCTCCACTGTCATGGTGAGAGTTTGTGGCGCGGAGACAGAGCCCTGACCGTGCAGCTCTGCACTGTGAATTTTTATATGCCACCGCCTGGAGGTTAGAAACTCTCATTATGCCGTGTTAGATTTATTAAAATAGATTATGGAAATGTTAATTAAGTCATTAATTACATTATTTAAGCAGCATTGACAGATAAGGAGTGTGTGTGTGTGCATATGTGTGTGTGTGCGAGGGGGGGTGAGGGGGGTGGTGTTGAGCTCCCTGGGTGGTTTAAAAGGATGTGATTGGTGACAAGGGACACTGTGGAGATGGCGTCTAACCGCGAGTGCTGACATGATACAAAGTGGCCTACCCTGCTCTCTCACCTCACGCTACTGTCTACAGCGGTTTGCAGAGCTGCCTCCGGACGAGTCGCAGATTCGCCTTTTTTAAGCAGAAACAACACTCGCAGTGAGAGAAGAGGATTTGGGGATGGAGAACTTACCTTTGCACCTTTTCCGAAGGAAAGGACAGCAAGAAAATACTAAAAATACTTCAAATAGAAGATAAGAAAAACCACACGTATGACGAAAACTTTTTGTCAAACTTTGCGTGTTACAGCTCAGAGGAAAAGATAAACTAAAATCTTAGTTTTATGTTTTCAGGTATTTGGCTCCGTGTAAAACACAGTTATTTTGCTGCGGCTGAACATTATGAAGAGCATGGTTACGCTAATGACAGAATCAGTTCAATTCAGCTTTATTTGTAGAGCGGCAGTTCACATCATAGGCATCTCAGAGCACTTAACAGACACAAGCAATTCAAGCCAATTCATGGTGATCCAATCGCTATTCATGTAATCCTATAGCAGGGTTCAGAAAAACATCAATGGATTGGCATCAAACTTGCCTTTGGTTAAATCCCGTGTCGCACAGGATGGCGGGCAAAAGTGAGATGTAAAACCTTCCTGCCTCAACCAGCTGGAGCTGGAGAGGACAGAAAGAGGGATCAACAGGCAACACAACGTTTATCCAGGAAGACCTGCTGAGAGAGAAGTGCATGTTCATGATGCCAGTGCTGTCAAAATGGAAGATCAGGAGCCCAGTGGATCAAGAGAAATCCCACTGCAGTCTAAGCCTGTGGTCGTATCAATACTGATCAAGATTAATCAAAACGGCGGGTTTGAAGCCTGATCTGAAGAGAGCAAGGGTCTCTTCCTCCTGAACCCAAATTGGAAATTGGTTCCATAAGAGAGGGGCCTGATAGCTGAAGTCTCTGCCTCTAGTTTTACTTTTATTAAATCCAGGAGCCACAAGTAGCCCTGCAGTCTGAGAGCAAAGTGCTCTGTTGGGAATACATGGAACTATGAGATCTTTGATATACACTGGAGCTTGGTCATTAAGAGCTTTCTATGTGAGGAGAGGAATATAATTTTTTATCATAGATTTACTGTAACAATACAAGAGAAACTAAAACTTGGGAAACATTATTTCTCCCAGTAGTTCTCATCAGATCCCTGGCTGCAGCCTTTTGAATCAGTTGGACACTTCTCAGGGCAGATTTAGGACAAAATAACAACAAATCGCAGTAGTCCAATCTGGAAGAAACAAATCCTTGGACAGTTTTTCTGCATCACTCTGTGACAGGATGCTCTTACTTGAGCAACATTACATAGGTGGAAGAGGGGGGTCCTAGAAAACTGTTTTATATGTGAGTCAAAGCCGGTTCCTGGAGTAATTACATAGCTGGGGAATGTCATCCTGAGTTTTCCAGGTCCAAAGGAACCAACCTCAGTCTAGGAGGAAATTTTGATGTTTTAAAGACATCTTTGTAATCTAAAAAACTGATTGCTTTCATCAGGCTTTATGGAGAGCTGTGAGTATCATCTGCATAGCAATGAACATTTACGCCATGCTGTCTGATAATATTACCTGTATAAAGTGTCGGTTCAAATACGGAACCCTAAAATAATAACGGAACCACTCTATGGTCGTTCTTTTTTCGTTCTCTCTCTTTATTTTTATTCTACCCCGGATGTGCACCGCAATCCAGCTGCAATTTGGGTGGCCGCAGTAACTGACATGATCCCAGACGCGGGCAGCGCAGCAGCAGCACGACAGATTTAAATGGAGCCGTCCAGGCAAAATCTAGACTATAACACAGTGTTAATGAGGGAGATGGTTGATAAAGAGAAAACACACTAGATTCGCAACTGAATGTTTCATTATTAGAATTCAAACTGCGAAGCAGGGTGAAATCAGTAAAGGCAGCAGCACTACTGCGCCTCTGTCTCATTTTTTAATAGGACCTGCAGTATCTTAAAAGCATTTCTTTATAATATCAGTGATGATCCAGGTAGGAAAAGGTTATTTAGCTTCTTATTTATTAGGCTGAATGTTGTATCTACTTATATTAACTTCAGTAAAGTTCTATAACACAACATTTCTCTTTTTTAGCCAGACACGTTAGAAAAAAACTTGATACACAAAATTTGATGTGTCTTCCAAGAAAGATAAATGTTTTTTTGTTTTTTTTTAAAGTTTGAGGTAGGCTACATCTTTGTTTCCCTCAGGGTTCCTACCTTAGATTGTCTAATAATTACTTATTAAAAAGACTATCAAGTTTCTCTTCATGTTGTTTGAGAATAGCCTGTAGGGATGGAAGCTGCTGCTGATACAGTGTGGACTGTGAGGGTAATAGCTCGTAGCAACATTTTTTTTATATTTTGGTGCTATGAACTTAAAAAAAATTTAAATATGTGAACTAGTTCATTTTAAAATGAGTGAACTGAACTTTGAACTACTTCATGTAGAAAAAACAAAATGGGAAGTTTGGAACAGGCAAACATAGAGACCAAGAAAGTCTTTAAAGTGTCCCTGATTTATGTATTTATTTATTGTGGCAGTTCTTGCAACATACATCTTTTTTCCTGGTCAAGCACCAGCCATGAATCACATGGAAGCCCTTCTTTATCAAACATCCTTTTTTTTCCTTGTCTCCTCTCCTCTTTCATCGTCCACATTCTCCCCTACATCCTCTCTTTTCTTGTAACCAGCCTTCTTTTTACCAGCATCGAACCACCACCACCACCTTTCTGCTTTTCCTCCTACACATCACTTACTTCATTTAAATGTCGCTCCTCATTCAGCTGCACTTTGCTCAGGCAAACTGAGTTGTAATCAGTATTTGGTGGGTGAGTTTAAAGCTTGATCTATAGGTATGTGGCTGAAAATGATCATCATGGATCATGAATTGGCATTGGGGAATGATATGAAGCCAGAAATTTGATTTGGTGCAGGTTCTATAATACTGTGCACGTAAAGAGGAATGTGTGAAGAAAAGCAGCATATTTCCACTCTGATCATTTGGGGCTGATGTCGGGTAAAAGACGAGGAGATGGAAGTCATTACCTCTATGGAAAAAAGGTGGACATTTCTTTCATCCCATCAATCAAATGTGAGTTAGTGGTGAAGTCACTGTTTTATCTTGAAGAACGACATAAAAACTAAATGACATGTCATCTCAACCTGGTCCTGTGACAAGGCAGCATCCTGCAAAGCTGATCTGTCAGCGTCTCTACCAAGAAAGCATAACTGATTAAGAATACTGTTTCATCAATGAGGCCCATGCTTGAAAGAATTCAAGCCGTCATAAAGTTTAAAAAAGCAATAATGGGGCTTTTTAAGTTTGTTTTTTCTCCCTGTTTTAGGATTTTTAATGAGGCCTGTACGTTCAGCTTTTAAATTGCTGGTTTCATGTCATGTCAGCTATTTATTCATTTTTTCATTTTACAACCTGAAACAAGTGAACACCGCTGAAGAGAGGTGATTCCATAATTTATTTATTTTTTTGCCAGGGGTTGTAAGACGAATTACCCACAAGCTGATACTATGGACTCTCTTATCTCTTGACAGTTTAGTTACCACAGAGCACAGAAATGTTCTCTGAGAATTGAGCTTTTCTTTGTGCCATCAAACCTATATTAAGGGGGGAAAATTGCTCTGATCACACTTGATAAGAACAAATGATAGATGTTGTAAACAAGCAGAATGCTTCAATTCTGATGTGAGCCATTGATTTGCCTCGGCAGCCAATTACTATGTGGGCCGAGGTTATCCATTCAGTCAATCTGCTTGGAGAAACACTCCCCTCAACCCCCTCACCACCCCCCGTCTCCATTGTACTTTTTTTTTGCTGTAAAATGCTGGATTAAAATGGTATTATTAACTGTTCTAGGTGAAAAGTTGCAGTCAGAAATAATGAGTCTTGATTCCTTTGGCCTTCCATCAGGGGGCCAGGCAGCTCTGAAAGGTGTATGTCTTAATATTAAGTGGCTGCTGATTGTAGGAAATGATACGATGTGTAGCTGTTCAACCACCTCGGAGTCAAGCTATGACGATTAGCCTCTACATCAGTCAAATGGACCTAATGATAATGAACTGATTGTGGAGATAGTTAGTATGCCCAGCATGCATCACACAAAGTACATGGTCCTCTAGCGACTGAAAGAGGTTTCTCTCTGTCTTACTGCAACAAATGAGCTGTAAAATGGTGCAGATGACAACTTATTCAACATAGTGTGCTTCTCCGAGGATCTTTCAATATCTCTTCCTGTGTTGCCGATTCCTTTGGTGTCCTTTCAAATACAGAGATAAAAAATACTTAAGGTGGATCCTGATGTTTTAAATGTTGAGGAAAATGTGTATGTGTATAATTTTCTGTATGCTGTCAATCTCACATTGTTGTAGATAGATTTTGATCCACTCAGATTGATTTTGATCCACTCTTTTGTCGAACATTGTTTAGCTTCATTATGGTTCATGTATGAACAGCTCTCTGAAGGTCCCGCTGCAGCATTTTAATCAGGCTGAGGTCTGGACTTGGACTGGAACCTTGATCCTTGATCATTTCCAGCTATCCAGTGGTAGATCCAGCGCTGTGTTTGGGAAGCATGGAGTTCTGTTTATCGCTACTGATGACTGGCACATTTCTCCATCTCCAGAAGTGTGACACCTGGGTGGTGTTCTGGGTTTCACATTTTCCTTCACATATCAAACCTGTCACCAGAGAAGCAGCTTCGATCATTGCTCCCTGGTTCTGTAGCTCTCATCCATTCTGTAATAGGGCCGTGTTTGGAATTCCCAGCAAAGACTTGGAAAGGCTCCAGTATGTCCAGGACTCTGCTGCCAGACTATTGACAAGACTGAGCACTCCCAGCCTCTTACATCTCCACTGGCAGCCAGATCACCTATAAATGCTTCAGTAACCTGGAGCAGGGATCTCCCAACCCTGATCCTCAGAAGCCAGTGTCCTGCATGTTTTCCATGTGTCCCTGCTCCACCACACCAGATTCAAATTAAATGGATCCAGCAGCTTCTTCTGCACAATCGCCCAATAATTTGAGTCCCATCATTTGAATCATATGACTGAATTTCCTCATGTGCAGAGGCCAGGTGGCAAGACATTCATTTGATTCAGGTACGTTGGAGAAGTGATGCCTTTAAAAGTTGCAGAATAGTAGCTCTCGAGGACTGGACTTGCCTCCGCTCTAAACCCTTGGAGACCAGAGATGGAGGTCGCAGGCCTTTGACCCTCTTAGCACCTGAACAACCTTCTTTACCCGTATTCAAGCTTGTATGGTGTGATCCTCAACGAGTCCTGCTTTCTGTCCCTTACACCACTTTCTGTACCACCAGAGTAGCAGCTTCCGTCCTCTGTAACTTTCTCCCATCTGGGCTCTGCAGTGCCAAGACTCTGCACTCTTCAAAGAAACTCCTTAAAATTCACCCGTCAGCCTTTAAGTCTGCATATTTTAGCTCTTTGTAAGTTTGTTCTAACCCAGACATCATTGGGTTCCTTGAAAGGCTCCATAGAAATCTAAGTTTTTGTCCCCACATTGACTCTAGAGTAGTTTGGTATCCAGAGGAGTGCTTGGTCCACTCGGTGACTGCCAGCCGTAGGTCAACAAACCCAGATCATCATCCCTCCACCACCGTGCTTCACTGCTGACCAAAATGGCCATGCTTCCAGTGACAACGTGCATGTATTTTCACTGCTTCTTCAACTGTGGACATTTTTACAGTGTCACGCCGATCATACAATGCAGAGATCATTTACTATTACCGCATCATTTTGTTGTGGCATTTTGTATGAACCTCACATAACTAAATAAAATCTGCTTCCTGATTCCAGACAATGCCTCACGCTGAAGGAAGGTCATCTTTCTTTGCTCTTTTTAAACAACTTTATCATCATATCTGCATGCATGCCCCCACTGTCTGGGGATTACATTCAGTATTCTGTCTTCTAACATTACATTATCCTGTCATTTAACCATTTTCTCAGCCCCTGAGCAAATATTAGGAAACAAAGTTTAAAAATAAATTCTCTTTCACATTTTGTGTGTATGCGAGTCTGTGTGTGATTGTGTGTGAAAGAGACTATATTGATGTGTGTGTTGTTAGTTTCTGTTATATACTGCTGTGGGAAGGCTTTTCATTTTCTATAAGTATATGTTTTATTGTGTCCTGCATGAAAAACTCTCAATAAATAACATTTGATTTGATGAGCATCCTGATGTACTCAGTAGATTATTGTTAAATGCAGAAGTGGCCTGTCAGAGCCTGGAAGTTACTGTAGAATTTTTACTTGAATCAATGCAATAATCCTTGATTGTTTGTTTGTAGCACTGCACACCCTCAATAATGAATGCTATGCATTCACAAGCTGCATCATGTGAGTAACCAGTAGGGCCAGTGTAGGGATGAGTTACACCAGATGTATGGCGGTAAAAAGGTTGGAAAGTTTCAGACAAGACAGCGTTGTTTCGTTAGGGGCCTTACTGCATCATATGTAATCCATGATACAGGAGCTGCCGTATCTTTCTGCCGTCAACACAATATTAACCAAATCCTAACCTCCTCTATTGTCTCCATATCAATAGTTCTGTTCACACACTACAAATTCTTAATCTATATCCCAACCAGCGTGTCCATGTGGGCACACATGGGTTCTACAGGGATTTTGTAAAGTGCCGGATGGGACATCACAGAGCAGCAGATCATCATGCAGAGGCATAAAAGAGATGATGTTGAGTATTTCAACACAGACGAGGACGGTGTGGTTGCATCACATTAGGATTTAAGGAGAAGTCTCCCACACACTCAGTTAATAGAAGGGCAGGGACTTATTAATAAGATTGGGATAATGGTTTCATACTAACAACGTTATTTGGGAGGAGTGTGAATGTAGCTAATTGGTCAGAAATATGTGGGATGAAACCTGAAGACCTTTAAATCATATCCCAACTTCTTTTCATGGCGTTTTTTTCTTTCCTTTTTAGGGGTCTATCAAGTTACCTCAGCGGGCGATACCGGCAGGCTGAGCAGCACGCCTTCACGGTTCAACCCAGAGGCAATGGTGAAGGTCGGGATCGGTCTGAAGAGGCTGCAGAGGGCCAGGCTTCATCTGGTCTGGGAGAGGAGAGGAGCGTGGATGTGTTGAAGAGTGGGCATCGCTTTTTTCTCTGAGCCAGAGGGAGGAGACAGAATTTAGGGAGAGTAAATCTTCTGGGTGTGAGATGTGTCATTTGAGGTATATGTCTGTAACTTTTATGAGATCTTGCGCTTTGAAACCTATTTTTTTCAAGTTGCAAAGCGGCCTTGTTTTTCCACCGCATTAAACCTGACACTCTTACTTTATTCCAGGAGTACAAAAGCACAAGTTGCAAATTGAAGATAAAAAAGAGAGTGCACGCAGCCTGCATGAGGGTGTTCAGGCTCAGGGAAAAAAAGCCTGAAATCATTCTCGTTCCTTAATGATGCCCACACAGAGACAATGGGGCGCCGCTCTGATTAGTGTCACCTGTCCTTGTGCATCTCATCAGCTCCATTATGGCTCCATCTCCCATGCTTCTCCTGCTAATTGAATAGCCCATGAAGTGGTGACGAGGACGGGGGCGAGAACAGCGTCTGTCCCACTGCTGCTTCAGAAATGAGAGGAAAGCTTCCCAGAGAGACACGAGGTGTGGAAACACAAACTGTCATCACACAGAGAGAAGCGTGCTAACAAGTAGCCCTCATGTTATATTAGCATCACATCGGGAAGGGATCCTTTTCATGGATAACGGCTGTGAATTAGCAGCTAATGTATTTGGTGAGGGTGCTGCATCTCTTCGCAGAATCAGAAGAGCGATATTAGTCCCAGGTTTGTTAGCTTAGCTTAGCTTAAAAAGGGAAAACTGAGCCACTGAAGCTTTTGTTAGATTTCATTGAGATACGCAGCATTTAGCGTTGTGGACCAACGGACCTTTTACATGATCGTTCTTTGATTTAAGTGCCAGCCGTTCTTAAAATATCTCAGTATTTCTTTAAGGTCCATAAACTGAAAATATACGTAAAGCTGGAACTAGTTACTCTTCTTTGTCAGTGGCTCTTAGTTCCAAAATCACTTCTATTCAAGACCTACTGTAATACTGCTTTTTACTACTGGAGGGGCTTGATTTTAAAACTCCAGAACCAGGGAGGAAACAATCAGAAGAGAAGGGAAAAAGGAAAAAAACTCTGATTTTCAGAGCGACTCCGTTTGTCAAAGTCGAATATTTTTATAGCATTTTCTAAAATGCATCTAACCAGTAAAAGTTACATCTTTCTAAGGGTATTTTTGATCGTCTAAAACCTTATGGAAAGCACTAATGAAGCACTTTTAGCTTTTTTCCACTTTATTTGAAATTTGCAAAGTAAAGTTATGACATATGTGCAAAAAATGACAAATTGATTTGTCCCATGGTCTCATGTGTAAAATTATGTTTTTAAGCACTTTCATGCAGTTTGGGACTTTTGTAATTATTTCTGACAGAAAGAAATGATGAGTTCAGGACTAAAGCTGAGAATATACTTGCTTTTAATCGCTGCAGTGCATGTTTATCACGGATGCCTCGTGTTTTTGTTTTTGTTTGAAGCTTTATTTGCGCACATCTTCAGACTTTAGCTCTCAGGATGTTCTGGTGCCATTTTTTCCGTTATTTTTGCCGTTAATTTTTTCCGTTCATTGGACTCACAGTAAACATCGTCCACTTTGGACAGGGGCTGTATCCAAGACAATAAATTCTAAAACGTTTTCTGTTAGCGCTGTGGCTTTCTGCCTATCCAATACAAATTCCTCATGTTGCCAAAGTTTGTTATTGTGCAGTTTTTCAAATACATTAACTCTTATACTACTGACATTATCAACGTAATTCCAACGGACACTGAAAGCTAAGGAGTGCAGCTTTGCACTGATATTTTCTGCTCAGATTTTCTAATGAGTAATAATGCAAAACGTTAGCACAACATAGACTCATGTGCAGCTAATTCTCTGCTTACCAACTCAAACATTTGTCACAGAAGATAGCTTGACTTCCTGTGGCTGTTTGTGGTGGCAGATGGTAGCAAAAAATAATTCGGATTCATGGTTTGTGGTATCGGATGGTCTCCTTACTTGTAGCTGGTTGGAGGACTGTTTCCGATGCTAGTATCGATATCAGACCCGTTGTAAAATTAATACTGAAGTTGGCAACCTGCAGTATGTAAGGAACCAGTAGGGGGTGGTAGTGATTTGTCCAGAAGTAAGGCTATAGGACGACAGCAGTAAAAAGCATGGAGAGTTTAAAAGACAAAGTAGTTTACAGAAAACACAGTTAACAACATGTTTATGATTGTCCAGTTGTTTTGTACAAATTTCTATCCGCTCTGACTTCTCTAGTGCGCCCCGCGGTGGAATCGGTATGTTCTTATCTAATTTCAAAGGTACCTGACACACATTGTGCACAATGATCCACATCAGTTTGGCGAAGAACAAACATTTTGTGGTAAACACAGCTCACATTTGTACATAACAAAACAAAACGTACTCGGTTCCTGTCAGATTGAAAGCAGTTGTGAGACATAACAATAAGAACAACTGACAGACAAAAACCAGACTTGCAGCGTTTATACAGAGTTAAGATCAGAGCAGGTTCATTGTCAACAAGATGGCAGGAGAGCTCGACAACTTAAAGTACTGTGAGAATCTGCTGAGAATTCTGTGTCTTTTCATATTGCAATGTACATCGCAGTGTTAGAAACGTTTTTTACATTATCGCTCAGCCCTGATATATGTCAACTCATGTACCGCAGTGGACGTATTAATTGGGTCACATAACATCATGGAGGCCTGTTGTTGCTGCCTTGACTTGAAATGGATAAAACTGAATAAACCCAATGAAATTATCCTAGTTATTTTTCCTCCCTGACACATCTTGCCCTGAAAGAAGTCCTGATACAGCTCTTTTCCTTCTAATTTCTACAAATAAGTTCCTCTCTGTAAGTCTACTGCATAGGAAACTGTCCTGTACTGTATGATAAACCCATGAATGTGTTGCTGTTTAGCAGTATTTAACCACTATGTTACTGGAAAGCTTTTGTAAATGAAACAAATAAAAACATTTTTACCATGACTGGTTTTTCAGGTCTGTCTGCACCCAGTTACGGGAACATACAGAATATTATTTGTTGGCTGTTAAGACGAGCGTTTTCAGTGTCTGAGGCTCTGCAGGCTTATCTGCGCCTCTCCGTTTCACCTCTCCATCACCACATAGTGACTCTCAGCTCTGCTCCGCCTCGACTCTCCACCGACACAATTGGCTGATTTTGCTGTTAAATGCCACAACAACAGTGACCCCCGTGCCTGTATGCTTCTGAGGCTTAATGCGTGTGTGCGAGGCCAGATGGACACTTTCATGAGTGCATGAGTGTGGATTATTCTGCAGGCTACATCTGGGGCTCCACATGCTACGGCAGGCAGCATTATGAGAGGCAGGCAGGAACGTGTGGAGAGCCCACCTCCCACATCTCCACCCACCGACGGGGCATCGCAGCACATGGCACACTGAGAGGCTACAGGACCACCATGACAGGAGACACTCGCTCAGAAAGAGTGGTAAATAATCTGCAAATATCTTCAGCCCAGTGCATACTGGGATATCTCCCAGCAGTCTGAGCCCAGAGCAGCATGACTGAAGGGATGGATAAGGGTCACCATGACAACCTCTACTACAGTATGAACTTTATCACGAAGGAAAGTATGATCTTATAGGTATAGTCTGTTTCCTGAAGCCAGAATGGGAGCTGGTTCCACAGAGAGGGGTTTGATAACTGGAAGTTGTCCAGATCAACCAGTAAACCTGCAGTCTGAGTGAAGTGCTTTGTGGGGAAAATACAGAACTGTGAGAGATAATAAAGAGCATAAAACTGGAGAAAACGTATTTTAGGCCATATTAGACTTTGTAGAACGTTTCTGATACACAATAATAATAAAAAACTGCAGTCGAACCTTGAGGACACCATGCACAGTCTGCCATCGGGGTCCTCATTTTGATGAAAGAAATCATTTCTTTTCTTTTTAAAAAGATTTTATTATAAACACAAACCAAAGAAAGAGATTTAAGAGAATTAAGGGGAAAAACCAACATGATAAACAAAGAACCAAAAAAATAATAAAAAAATAAAATAAAATATTAATAATAAAGGGGGGGCATCATCATAGCTTTTCACACACACACACACACATAAATATCTATATAGCACATTCATGTGTGTGTGTGTGTGTGTGTGTGTGTGTGTATGAAAGAAACTGCTATAATGTAGTTGTCAGACAGATTCTGGTCCAGAACTCCTCCTTTACCTGCCAGTCCCAGAGAGCAAAAATGCGTACAGCATTGACTAAATGTGAACATGGCTGCCAAAATTCAGCTACGTCTGTGACCTGTGACCCCCAAGACAGGCTTCCTGTGTTGGGACCCCTACTTGCTGTAATCCACCTCTAAGCCAGTAACTGACACCCGGTCCACTTCAGGCCCACACCACACCTGTCGGTTCATAACTAAGACACAAGTTCCAGAAGAACCCCAGATTCAGCCCTAACATGGCTCCTACCTCTGGTGTGATGGTAAAAAAAATTACAGGAATGGAAAAAATGAGCACATTTTTGCTAAAACTAAGTATCTGTGATACAATAATCTATTGCATCACTTCATCCAAGTATTCCTGAGCATCAGTGAACTTGTTCCACATCAAGCAGCTGAGGTAATAATGCCGTGAACTGGAAACAGACTGTCCACTGTGCCGCCTGGTTGTTCTTATAAAATGTTTTATTCTACTGAAAGCAGAAAAGCAATCCATCTGACAAACAGCTGAGGGTCTGACACTGCATTCACTGACCATGGGGAACTCAGAATTTCCAAACCCCAACTAGACGGTGTCAAAGAAGACGCAGTCTGACTGAGTTCGTGTTGTCTGTTTTCCATAAGCGGCTAAAGTCTTAAACGTGAAATACTTCAAGTGTTCTTGGTTTAATAAAACTCTGAAGTACTTTAAAAACATCTTTCCCTTCCTGCCTGAATTATATAACTGCTTATAAGCATATCTTGTTAACAGCAAACAACAAAGCAACCCTGGAGGCTTTTTACTCTTTGCATGTTGAAATTGACGTGATATCGATTTCTAACCTCCCACTTCCAGAGTTCATCTGAGCGGCATGCGAGCCAGTCAGGCAGATGGAACCATTACGAGGATTAAGAGAGGGATCACGGACCATTTCTTTCTTTTCTTTTAAACACCTTTATAATGCTTATTTTTGTATTAGCTCAAATCATTTCCGCAGGTATTATATTATTTCAAAATAACAATGTTTTGTTTTTAACAATTAAATGTTAAAAGACGTGTGTCGGAGAAAAATCACAAATTTCTTTGTCTTACAATTTGTCAATCTAAAAATATATTTATTTATTTTATTTTATTTTATCTGTGTTTTTTATTTACATGCCTTCTCCAGCATTATACTAGCAGTATGATAGTGTAGCTGCTTTGTGACAAGAATTGCTTTTTTCAAAATTTAAAAACTTTATATTCAGCAGGTTCGAACATGTCACTCCTGAATAAATCTTAAAAACGGACTCACACATGATGTGCATTTTCTTGGGGGAAATAAGGCTCCTGATAGAGTCTGTAGACATTGTCATCATTCAACTTTTTCTGATGAACACATTCAGATACGGTCGGAAATTGAAAGCATGGATCCATCATGTCTGAAGTCCAGACGAATGTTTCCAACAATGTTGAATCTAAGTTCTGCAAGTAAAATCCCAGTATTGCTGTAAGTAGTTCTTCATGTTGTCATGTCATGCATCATTCCATTTTTTCAAAGTAAATCCACTGAGCATGCTCACAAAACAAACAAGACAAACTTATTGATTCCCCACATTTACTGTAAAGCCAAGGCTTTTATGCAATCCCAGCTCATTAGCTGAGTCCCATAGCAAGTGGCCAGATCCAGGAGGAGAGATGAAGCTCACATCAGGTCCAACACACCCGCAGCGCTCCAGACCACATGTGAACAACATTTTCCCTTTGAAGCAGCAACAC
Source organism: Craterocephalus amniculus (assembly GCA_036024015.1). Taxonomy (NCBI): domain Eukaryota; kingdom Metazoa; phylum Chordata; class Actinopteri; order Atheriniformes; family Atherinidae; genus Craterocephalus; species Craterocephalus amniculus. The sequence continues at coordinate 25,348 of JAVQJG010096887.1, forward strand.
ACAGACTTGACTCAGAGTGTGAGAGAACCAAACATCCCAGGTTACAAGCGAGCAGGGAGCACAGTTACCTGTTGAGGAGGATTAAACAAAATACAGATGCTGTTTCCAAACAAAGCCGACTGAAACACACTTTCATCCGGTCAGACACCTGGTAGAAAAACTACCTCTGAGGCCTGTGCTGGAATCACACACGACCCTGCCGGCACCTCTGCAGGACGAGGACTGCAGAGAGTCCAGCCGTGCGTCTCCGGCCATCAACACAACAGGAGCGGCCCTGTCTGAGCCACCGAAGGTCCGCCGAATAAATTAAACAAATTACCAGCTGCCTCGTGCAAGCTGGCGGATGCAGGGTGGCATGAACACCCCATTACAACAATGTTAAGGATATCAGCACAGTCTTGTGTTAAAGGAATTACACATAGCATCCAGAGCCGTTAAGAGACTCTGACAGTTTTGCGCACACATGCAAGTTCGTGTGACATGAAAATGTGTGCAGCAGCAGAACTGCTGGGTCTGAGTCAGGGCGCTGAGAAGTAAAAAAAACTCTTATTGTGATGCAAATGGACACTATATTGTGCTTAAACAATGCATTAATGTGTCCTCTTTTGATAGGATAACATCAGCAGATGCACAGTAATACACAGCGACGTCCTATTTAAAGCGATATGACATCAAATCCTGACATTGCAAGAAGTACTTCCTGCCTGTCCGAGTGCCTTTGTATCCAGCTTTGATAAAAACAGATGAAGGATAGAAGGCTTCCTTCCAGTCCCGGCCACTCTACAGGAGAGGCCATTTACATAATATTATGTATATTGTATTCTGCCTCCTCCTGATGTTTGAATGGAACCTGAATTCATGTCGCAGACTTGGAGAAGTGTTAAAGGCGAGACACGTGGCAAGGTGTCCGATAACTTTGTCTTCCACCTGTAATCTGATGCTGCGCAGAGGAGCGATCGGCCTCACTTCCCTTCGGGGTGATTTATGATTGAGGACATGTTAATAAAAATATCAAAACAATCTGAGCTCTGCGGGGGAAGATACCGGTCCGCTACGTACATCATGCTCGACAGGCCCGTGCAAGGAATGGCCGGTACCAATGCCCCGTTGCCCCGCTCCTGGATACAATATGCAGCTTTTGTTTGTTTGTTTTGCTTATTTTCAGATGGGGGGGGGGGGTTACAACTACTCACACCAAGGTGACACTTGCATAAGCAGCTGCTTCCTGTATGCAACTCACTGCTTGATGAGTAAAGCTCCTTGTTCAGTCCTGTGCAAACAATCGCAGCATTGTGTAAAAGTCTTGAGCCGCCCCTCATTTCTTCATTTTGAGCTTCTGGATCTTTTTGTTTTCCTTTAAAGTGACGTTGATCAAAACTTCTCAGACATTTCGACGGTATATCAAAGATTTTCCTCTGAACATTGGCAATTTTTTTCACTCTTTTTCAGAGGAATGTTCGCTTACTGGTTACTTTACCAGTTCCACCTTGTTGGACTGGGTTGGACCCCTTTTCCTATAGATCTACTTTAATTCTTGCTGTGATGATGCAACAAGGTGATGGAAACCTTCCTCAGAGGTTCTGCTCCATATTAACATGACAGCATCACACAGTTGCTGCATCCATGATGAGAATCTTTTGTTATCAGTAAGTCGTCTTCACCGTGTCAACATGAAGAAATGCCATGTGATTGGCTCGTTAGATACCCGTGTTGTTGTTAGATACCCGTGTTCAACAAGGTCCTTGAACAGACGCAAGAAACGAAGTGGGTATTCTAACTCATTTGTTTAGATGTTATTTAACCCTAAAATTCCTCATAATTAGAGGCGTGTCCTTTTGATTGACAGGTCCCAGATATCCGGGAAAATGTGAGTAGCACAACCGCGGTTTTTAGCTGCTAGCAGCACCTTAGCTTTAGCCACCTTCCTCCATTAGCTTTGTTAGCTTGTAGCTCAGAGTCTGATGGGTGTCAATCATCCCTCCCCGCTCTCACAGCCCCCCTCTCAGCTTAATCGTTCGGCCATTTTTGGGTTTTCTGGGAGTCACAAGACTCATGACGCTGCCAAGATAGCGACGGAGGGAACCGCCCAATGAGCTTCATTCCAGCTTTTCAGAAATCTATGGGTCACGCGGTTTAAGGTTTGTCCATTCATTTTAAAGTCTATGATAAATGGGCCTAAAGTGAAAGAAATCCTGCAGAAATCCAAGAGGTGGGCACCTCTGCTCCAACACACTCAGATCCTGACTAAATGGAGTCAGACTGAATGGATCCAACAGATCCAGTCCAGTTCTGCTCATGTTGAAACAGGAAACATCTAAAACCACCATGACTGCAGCTCTGAAGGACCCCTGATCCAACACATGGACCATCAGTTGATCCATTGTCACTGAAGCCTCATCAGAAATGGTATCCATGGTAACGTGGCTGTCATGAACCATTCTAAAAGAAGAGAAACAGCGAGAAACGACTGAGGTGTGTCACATCAATCAATCAACCAAACTTTATTTGTATTGCCCTTTTTTTATCCATTATAATGAAATACAAAGTACTTTACAATGTAAAAACAAATATTAAAAATATAAGAATAGCAATGATCAATATTACAAATGCTTTCTACTACACATTTGTAATCATACACACACATATACATACGCACACACACACACATGCAAACACACAACACAAACACATGATGCCACTTCTCTATTCATAGAATTAAAACTATGCCTTGTAGTTTCTGTCTCTTTAACTGAAACGGTATAAGAACAATTGGAGAAAGAGAATTAAAAGACAAAAGTCACATGACACAACCGTTCTGATGGAGGGGCAGATCCCCACAAGAAGACAACAGTAGGTCTTTAAACTCGTCACACACATGGCCTGCCCTTTGAAAAACGGCACAGTGTGCAGTCATTAAACAGCCGGAGGACGGCAGCGAGGAACACGCTGCTCCTCTCTGAGCAAACATCCGTCTGATGCCTGCACTTAGCAGAGGATGCAGATCCCAACTCTGGGGAAGCTTCTCCCAAATTGTTCCTTAAATACCTTCAGTGATGGGATGACAAGATGTAACAGCCTCCCCCCTCCACTCCCCCTCAACCGTGATGGATTTATTCTGAGTGTTGTAATTCAGCACGGGTTAAGAGCTGCTGCAGGGATGTAGCCCGTAACACTCACTCAATTCCACTTCCAATATCACTGTGGCTGAAATCTCAATGATTTTCTGCCTCAGCCTCTTGCGTGGACACAAAATCATTTTAAAGCACACAGTTAAATGAAAAAAGTTCTGAAATATGAGATCCACTTCAAACACATAGAGTAATATGGTGGCAGAACGCAGGGGGTACCCACGCTCACAGTGAGGGGCTGACTTTGGCTGTTCCTGTAGAAAACTTTCCTGGAATAATTACTGCGTTCATTTCACTCGGCTCACCCAGCCTCTGCTGTGAGAGGAAGGAGTCATTTTCTTTCTTTTCTTACATGAAGAAGAGATATTTTTATCTTTATGACTGGAGACGCTCGTCTTGCCTAAAAGCTGAGGCTTATTATGGGTAATCATGATGTAAAGACTGTCTCTGTCAGATTTACATGAAAAAACAGAAAAGCAATGAGCAGATGAGCCATAAGGCCGTTTTCCAGACCAGCAGATTTAGCCATCTGTGTTTAGCTTCTAGTTGCTCACTTTATAATTCATCACAATTTAGCTTTATTTGTTTATTAACTTACAACAAGGTCATTTCAAGGCTGTCTGATGATGATCCATATCAGTCCACTTTATAAAAAAAAACTGTTCAAAACAGTAATGACTGAAGTAAGGAAACCAGTGCACTGCATCAGATCTTCTGTTTGATTCAATCCTACATCCTGAGCTGCACCAGGACATAGAGAGAAAACTTCCATCTGGGCCAGAACCGGGAAGGAAAACCTCCATCAGGACCAGAACCAGGAAGGAAAACCTCCATCAGGACCAGAACCAGGAAGGAAAACCTCCATCAGGACCAGATCCAGGAAGGCTCTACTTGGAACGGTTGGAGGTGGAAAGAGGATGATTTGTGTTTTTCCGATAACCTAATTAGTTTTGGGGTTTTTTAAGTTAAAAGGTTTATTTGCCAGGCCTAACCTGAGATAAAACTGAGGTTATTTTGTTTGGTAGCAAAGAGACGAGGGTCAGCATCTTAAAACACCTGGAGACTCGGTCTCTTTCAGCAGTCACATCAGGGCATCACTAAGAAGCTTTTTACCAACTCAGAAATATCAGCAGAATAAAAAGTTTAGTCTCCCAGTAAGACCAGTAGAAACTCATCAATGCATTCATCTCCAGTAGACTGGATTACTGTAATGGCCCTCCAACAGGACTACCAAAAAAGAGCTTTAAACATCTGCAGCTCATCCAGAACGCTGCTGCTAGAGTTTTAACCAGGAACAAGAGATCTGAACACATCACACCAGTTTTAAAGTCTTTACACTGGCTTCCAGTTTATAGTGGTTTCCAGTCAGTCAGAGAATAGATTTTAAGTTATAAAACGTTATTAACTGTTTATAAATCCCAAAACCGCTGAGGCTCAGAATCCAGCTGTGATATGTTCAGAGAATTTAAACCTCAGGTCGACTGGTCCAGACCAGAGTCCAGACCAAACATGGAGAAGCAGCTTTTAGCTGTTATGCTGCAAACAAGTGGAACAACTTTCCAGTAGAGATTAAACTTTCCTCCAAATATAGAAACTTTTAAATGCAGGTTATAAAAACGTTCCTTTTCTCATGCTCGTATGCATTAAATCTGCACCAGATCTTCTAACTTATCTTGCTTTTGATCTTTTAATGATTTGTTTTTATGTTTAAATAATGTGATTGTAATTCCAGCTTTTTATCTGTACTGCTTTTAATATTTCATGTAAAGCACTTTGAATTATCTTGAACCTGAAAATGTGCCATGCAAATAAACTTGCCTTGCTTCTGCTGGACAGACTGAAAGTTGTTCGGAAATGAACCATCCTGCTCAGGTTGATGACGGCTACATTTCCTTCCCAAAGGCCCTTTCTGATGTCTTTCCCGTTTTACCAAACAACCTAAATGTCGGTAAATAGATCCTGATCCAATGTTACTGATCAGAGGTTGGTAACACACTGATGACTCTCCCTACAATAATTAGGATATACTGTAGCACTTTTTTTTTTTTGCATATGGAAAAGTTATAGCCTCTGATGGTGTCATCGCTTCACAGTCATGGAGTATCTGCTATTAACACAATGTCTTGCAGCACCTCACTTCTTTGTCCTACCTACATACAAAACCTGTCAATCCTTGAATGTTATAACAACATGGAAGAAAGCCTGTTATTCATTTATAAATGTAACACAGCGCCATGTTTAAGTCGTCTGATCAGCTGATCCCGGGCCAAATGAACTCAAAGCTATTTTGTTTGCTTGTCATTGTGACTGCAAGACTTCACGCTTCACGCTGAAAGGGATACGTGTACGTTACCGAGCGTAAAACGTTACAGAAAAAGCACCTGGCTGCTCGTTCACACATGACAGCAACACGTTCAGTTGCCATCCAATTAATGGAAAGCAGCATATGTCTGAGAGGCAGCTAAACAGTCCTGATTTCTAATCACTGTCTCCCAACAGTTCATAAAAACATTCCTTCAAGACCAATTTTGCCCCACATGAGCTGCTGCGTTCTCACCACGGCAAGCTTGTGTAAATGTCAAGAGAGATCTGCCCTCCTTTTGTTCGCTGCAGAAATTGCCAGCAGCTCATTTCCTCCAGGAACGCATTAACAAAGCAGTTAATTCTGTCATTAATTAAAAGGAATCACAATTCAGTGAACACTTCAAATTAATCTGTTGAGATTTGCTCTCACACAATGCTCACTTTCTATTTTCTTTGTCTCATCAAAGAAACTGCAGCTCAAGAGATGTTTTTTTTTGGGGGGTTTTTTTTGCTTTTGCTTGCGTCAGTCTGGTTCGGTGGTGCTCTGTTAGCAAAGCATATCACCACCGGAGCCAGGTTTCAGGGTGCGACTCCAAAACACCCATCCGTGCAGAGGATCGATTTTAAAGACACAAATACTCGGGAAGAGAGTTTTTAAACCGAGGCGCGGATCCGGGTGAGATTAATCTTTGCTTTGTCTGGAATAATTCTGCTAAATAGTTCCATAAGACCAGTAAAATGTTTGATCTGGCCACTGGCCACACAGAGCTGCTGTATCTTCTCAGTCACTGGGTTATAAATACTAGTGCTTGGCATCTCCACAGTATGGAGCCACTTGGAGGGTGATAAGGTGCTAATTAGCGACTGTTAGCACAAGTAAAAAAAAAAACTATAGAATGTTCTGCTGATGATCCCTTTCTCCCCTTTCACTGAGACTTGAGAGACGTCCCTTATTAACAGTGTATACGTACAAGAAGCTCTCCTTTTTTATTCCCCCCATGTTTTTTACGGTCCAGCAAAGCCAGGTCTGACAAATTAAGGCTGTGGAGTCATTAGATTAAGATAAGAACTTATCTTTTGCTCTGAGACAGACTTTTATCTATTGTATTTTTTTTCTTTCCCATCTCTCTGCCCAGCGCCCCCTCCTCTAACCCACTGCCACCTCCATTCACTCTGAGATTGTTAAAGTAATTGGGATGTTATGTGACCAGAGAGGCCAGATAAGTTTTTAACCCTGTCATGGATTAACCTTTCGTGTCTAAGCTAGGTCACAAAGGTGCAGTTGGAGACATGGTAAGACTCATTTAAGGGGATCTTGATGATCTTCTGCAGGTACACGTGCAAGGAGGTCTGGAGATGACTTCTGTAAGCTGTCAGGGGGTTATTAAGCCGTAAAGTGTATTCTTTTTTATGGGGGGTGTGGGGAAGACAGGCTTCATCTCTGAGTACATCAGTTCCGATCATTCAGCCAGGTTTCATCACATGCTTCCTGAGAGCAATTTTAATTGACCTTTTAAAGTTAATCACAGTCATGCCCGGGTGAGCTAGCTTAAAGGGAATCCAGCTTTAAAAAAGGACGGAGGAATAAGAAAAAACTGAATCTCTCCTTATTCAGATTACAGCAGCAGGGGCGGAGCTAGAGGGGTGGACTCCTCTGAATTCTGATTGGACACTCCATGGGCCACCTCAGGTGGGTGACAGGTCAATGAAGCAGGTTAGAAAGGGTTTCCAGACCGGCATGGATAACCAGTATTATGCATACTGAAAATTGGAAGCTATGAATTAGAATACAGCTTCTATTTATTAACAAGGCAAGACAAGGCAGGTTTATTTGTAAAGCTCATTTCCATGTTCAAGATAATTCAAAGTACTTTACGTAAAACATTAACCATGCACAAAGAATTACAATAAAATTACTTTAACACAAAATAATTAAAAAGATTAAAAGCAAGAGAAGTTAAAAGATACCGCGTAGATTTCAGTCATAGATACATGAGAAAATGAACGTTTTTAGCCTGGACTTAAAAGTTTCTATATTTGGTGAAAGTTTAATCACAACTGGTAGTTTCCTCAACTTGTTTGCAGCATAACAGCTAAAAGAACGCCAACAAACTGGTCATGATCTCACTCACTCTCTCCTGCTTGGAATTCCGAGACAACGCACCATAGATACTGGGGATCATAGATGCAAATAAATCAGCTTTTTATACATGTGATCCGATCTACAAAACATGGAACTGATGTGGTGGCTTTTTTTCTGAAAGGCAGGCGTTAACTGTCTGTAGCTTGGATGGAGGAACGGCCCGATGCTGCAGGATTGAAGATGAGCGGCACTCTGATTCACAATATTTTCTCATGAGTAGTGTGTGGCAATGACTAAACTTCTGGAATAAAATCTTCACGTAAAAACAGATTATTTGTTTGAATGTCACAACCAGTGATGGAAATAACAGTCTTAGAATACATGCTGTTAAGGGTACTGCTTTTTTCAGTTATGGGTACTTTAACTAATTAGCTGAGAATCTCATGTTGGAGCAAGAGGTTGTCTGCAGAAAACGCAAGAGTTTCATTATGATTCTGCTAATTTAAAGGAACAATACCTGATATTATTTTAATCTTTTTAAGAATAATGGTTTCTATAAGGTGGTAAAAGGGGCGAGTCCATAATAAAAAATGGCTCATTGATTGCGCATATGTACGATCCCAGGCCATTTTAGTTAGCGAAAGCGGATAATTTTTTAGCTTTGGCATGACGCTCACCATTTCTCTGCCAATGGGGTTAACTTCTGTAACCTCCGGATTCAGATCAGCCAATAAGAGCGTTCCCCCAAGGAATCCAGATTAGTTTTAAGCTATTGTGGGGAAACTGTTATATTCAGTTTTCAGTGAGTGTATTTAGGGACACATCAACTTAGCTAATCAAGATTTTCACATTGGTGCTAAAAATAAACTGTAAAGATATACAAAGATTAGCTTAGATTAGCTTAGTACCAGCTGACTAAGCTGGTACTACATGATTCAGTTTCAGATAAACAGGAGGCTAGCAAGGATAGCTGGTTTTAAAGCAAAAATGAATATGTACAGAAATAGATCCTAGAACCAGTCTGGTTCTGCAAGGGCAATAAAGGATGAAGAGAAAGGGAGATATTTCTAACTTTGTCTAAGAGGACAGATCCCAGCCTCCACTGAATCCAGGATATCACCATCACCAGACAGTAAACTTCATCATCAAGCTCTAAACTCTGCACCCAAAACAGCAACTTTCCTTTCTATGAAACTCTCAGAACTTAGCTACTAATATTTGCACATGGTGATCCAGGTTATTGATGCAGAGATATTTTACGTTGCATCTCCCTCTAATGTGACCACAGATACCACAGCAGTGTTACAGAGGGGAGCACGATCACTTCCTGTCTTAGTAAATACCCCCCCCCAATAAAGTCTTGCCCACCCTCTGGTTCTGCCATTAATTAAGAAAGCTGCCTCTCAGAGCATTAAATAAACAATCACCATCAGATGCTTCATCTTAGTCCAAAAATTTACCCGGTCTGATGCCCGTGTATATTTCTCTTACTGAAGACTCACTGCCTGCAGCACGATCAGAGCACTGAGATTTCTTATTCTTCAAAGCAGAACGCATGAAAACCACCTGAAACAAACGGGTTTGAGCCTTATGGCTGCGGCCCGGTGCATTCATGTGATGTCAGTGTTTAGATTCCTTTGTTTTAAAGGTCACCGCACCACCTTGTTGATATCTAGCCATTTCTTTGTTGCTAATTGTGTCTACATTCTTGACCACTTTGTCAGACAACGGCGCACTAGAGCCGAGGATTCAGAGGAGTGCGCACGGCTTGTTTACTGCGATCAAGATAACAAGGACGAGTCTGTGGAATAACGAAGGCCGGGGCCGATGCAGAAAACATTATATTTTCCGTTTTAATGGTGTTAAAGCGTGGAAGCTGGAGGAGAGATAGCTTGAAAAATGTAACTAAAGGATCGGATTCAGTGGGATCCAAATGGCAAGCGTAGCTGTTGGGCATGATGACGTTCCTTTGATGTGAGCTATAACTAGCTTTAAGCTCAGCTCTGGCGCATCATGCCTGCATCCTGACTGATGTTGGTATCCCACTTAGATGAGATAGCCACTTTGTCGCGCGAGCCAACTGTACCTTTAATTTTAAATTCTCTAAAGTCTCAGATGGGATGACATTAAAGGCGCCGGGTCATTAGTGTATTGTAGTGTTTGCCCACAAACTGCATGAGCTGGACTGTCATCTTTTGGAATTTTGTCACATTCATCAATGTTCTGCATAATGGGATGAGAAACTATTTACATATCAGATCAAAACTGCCAGAGGATAGCATTAATTATTGAAAAAGTGACAGAGTCAAAAGAGCAGCTTCCCCCTAACCAACTCCTCCCTTCATAGTTTGTTGCCTGCACAGACTGAAAGCCACTCTGTGCTCAGTAAACACAATTATCTCAATTTTAAAGACATTTTAGAGAGAGCATGGTCAGGCACAAAGGCCAGAGCATCTTCAGATGCAACAGTGAAATTACTGTTTGTCCTTCATGGTGCACATCCACCCAACAAGCCGCACTGTAAAATAGGATCAGTTGGCTTTGCTCATAACAAAATGAAAACTTGTTGCCTTAAAATAAAGAAGTTTTTGTTAACTTGAGTGACTGAGTTGAGTGAATTGGAATGTTTTGAGTTTAAATAAGTGGAACCTTTGGGTCGCTGTAATTTACTATCCTTTCGGTTCATCGGAGGACAAAAAGTCAACAAAAACTGCTCAAAAGAAAGAATGTAATTTTTCCCTTTTTTCTAAACTTTAACCATCTTTAGTCTTTAGTCACAATAAAAAAAATAGCATATGTGTAATAAATCAAAGGATTTTTTAACCTCTGAAATGCCAATTTCCTAACAGAAAAGTTAGTTTTTTTTTCATATAAAAGAGTTTGGGTGGTTTGGGGTTTCATGTAGGTAGGACTCTAAGATAAAGTAAATATTAGAAGCATTTTTAGTTTTTTGGGAATTTCAGATTAATCCTTTACTCCTTTCCTGGTCATATGGGGACAAAATTTTCCCACTGACTCCCACTAAAACCACATTTTATAACCTATCAACCAAAACACAATATAATCCTGCATACTCTAATGTCAGGATTTTATTTCAGAAAAAATGAGCATTATAGGCATTTTAATACTTTTCATGACACAGTGCCATTTTCCCATTATAGGCCTCCCCTTGAAACACCGGTCATTAAAAACCATTGAAATAATATCTGAAATAATTTCTAAGCCTGCAATGAATTTCTCCATACCATTTATTGTTCACATTGTAAAAGTTTTAAAATCACAATAAAATCACAGTGATCATATGGGTTGGTTGAAGATGGAAGAACATGGTTATTCTGTCATCTTTTATAGTGTTTTTTGGGGCAACTTTTTCATCCTCTGATGACTTGAAACGGTAGTAAAGTTGTCTTTGGTAACTAGTTGACCTTTAAATAAAATTAAGATCAGAATTTCAAAGTTCTTCAACAGAAATAGTGGGCAAAGGTTGAGAGAAAAAAAATACCTGAAATCACAAAAAATTACTAGATTACCCACAAGGGTTCAATGAAATTGATAAAGCTTTGTGTGCTGTGGAAAACCCATAATGTAATAATTCCATATAAATTAGAAGAGATGCTTAACAAAATGCTGGTCTAGTTTTAAACCTACATGAACTTAGTAACTTCAAGTAATTGATGAACTCAGACTAATTGTTGCTGTGCAGCAGGAAGTTGATGCCGTCGTGGTTTAAGCTAAACTAATGTCGCACCACAGCAGACCTCTCTGTTACGCTGCAACAGCTGCCTGGATAATTGGTTTTAAACACAGGCAAGGCAGGCTTATATATACTGCACATTTCATGTACAAGACAACTTAAAGTGCTTTACATAAAACATTAAAAACATTACAGGAAAGTGCAAGGAGAAACATTTAATATGAGAAGTGAATCAAACTAAAAAGCAGAAAGGAAATTAAATAGAAATAAGCTGAAATAGAAAGAAATAGACTACAGAATACATACAGGGAGGTACATACGATACAAAAACATCACTGTGACTGTACATATATTAGAAAATATTTTGTTGAAAAACTTTAACTTTACTAAAAGCAGGAGCAATTTACCAGAACTAAGATTTGGATCAGCTTTCTGCTAGTGTGGTCCAGTTATCAGGAGCAGATCAACTAAATGGACTTTATGGATAAAGAGCAAACTGGACCCAGGTGATGTCAGAAGTGGTTCATATGGAGCCAGCATATCAGAAACAAATCTGGACCAGAACCATTGGAGCCTTTCAAACCAGCAGAACCATTAAAAACCAGTGCAGAGATGCGAGAACTGGAGCGATATGTTCCTGTTTCTGGTCTTCATGAGGACACCAGCAGGATGTTCTGGATTAGTTGCAGGTGCTTTAGTGATTCTTAGAGAGAACTGAAAAAACTCCATTGCAGTCAAGATGAATGAAGAGCACATTATGAATAGAAAAGATTTTTCTTTATTTAGAAACACTGAAAGAAACACAATAAAAGTAAAATATTAAAAAGAGACTTTTGAAAAGGAGCAGGCAGTAGAAAAACCAAATAAGCCCCATGCCATCAGTTAATAACACAGTGCTAATAAGCTTCCTTTGTACTTAAATTTGATTCAGTATGATTATATTACATAATGTATTCTATATTCATTCCATATTTACAAGCATCATTACAGAAAAAAGGCAAAAACAAAGTGCTTCTTGGAATATCTCGTTTTAGCTTTTTATAAATACATTTTTATAAATAGCCTCTCATTCTATAAGCTTGACAGCAGTCACATGACATAACCGAATGAATTATAAAGCCTTTATCTTCATCATCAATCTCACAGCTAAACGGTGTCTTCATGTCTAGAACACGTTGTCTGCACACTGGAACTCGGGTGAAAGGTGGATTATTGCTGATGTGAGCGCAGATCAGGCAGATATGGAAGCTTTGATGATAGAAATCATCAAAGTTAAAATAAAATGCTAAATGCATGACATTTTAGTTTGTAGAAATGGTAAATAAACATTTAAATCATTAATAACTTAAATTATTGATCATTTATTCATTTTCTGAACAGCTTAATCCAGCAGGGTCACAGGGGGCTGCAGCTTATCCCAGCAATTAATAAAGTACTTAAAACAATGACGGGGTAATTTCAACTATTATTAAGCTCCCAAAGTTAAAATGCAAACTTGCATGTAATTTGTTTGTAATGGAAGTCAGCAGCATGGTGCAGAAACCCCTCCCCTACTCCTCCCACCAGCAGCACCATTTTCATGCATTCATCATATTTACAGTGATTGAGCTGAAATACATCCATTTATTCAACCCTTTCTCCTCCAGCTTTCATTAAGTTTATTATTAAAAACAAATCTATTTAAGATGAAGTTAAATCCAGTAAACATATAAAACCGATGTTAGATTTTCTAGTGTGTAAGAAGGGTGCAGAGAATGTGGGGAAGCTGGTGAAGCGGGTACAGTGTTGCCTCCTCTGCTGTCTTTGTGTGTCAGGCCGCTGATGTTGTTAGCAGCCTCTAAAGAATAGAAAGTGCATCATATTGATCAGCATCATTGAGCGTGGGACTTGTACTGACTTAATTATTGAAAATAAAGCAGTGTGCTAACAGGAGCTGCTGCACCTTCTTCACTCTTGCATCATCAGAAGGGATAAATGCATCGAACAGGGATTAGAACACCGGGTTTAATTAGTGGGCCCGGTACCTGTCTTGTTGTCTGGAGCACAAATTTAGCTAATTTTCCAGTCCACCGTCCCCATGGGGATCATTTCATTTTCATCTAGATCTTATCCTCTGTTTGGAAACGTTCTAACCTGCTCCTCAGCAGATGCAGCAAACTGTGTCTATTTTTTCCTCGTGCTGATGTTGGGAGGTGTCACGCACACTCCCATCCGTTTAAACAGAGCCATGATGGCAGATAATGAAATTTGTTTTACAGCGCTGCCTCAGTATTTACAGTAAAATCCATGCATAGGCAATAGGGACTTAAAAATGCAGACAGATACATTTTACTGCATCTCCCCCTCCTCCTGTCCACAGTGTCTTTCCCTTAAGCTGCCAAGAGAGTGTATTAGGGTGAATTCATGAGGGTCTTCTGTAATAGGCTGGCACACACACAGGCACAGCCTGTGGAACCTTACAGGCTGCTGAAGCTGGTCTTGGCATCGCTTTTGGCAGCTATGCGTTTCTGTGCTCGCTCGCTCTCACACTACACATTCCCTGTGAAAAAAGAAAAGTTTTAACTAGCTGGTCTTACCACTCCTTTATAAATGAGGAAGCCCTTGGCATAAATAGATCTACATGTTCATTTGGTATATTAAGAGAGACACACAGCTAAAGAGTGTTCATTACAATTGTAAATTTCTGCCCTCAGGCCTTTCGCCCGGCGCTAGATTACATGAGGTCTATGCTCATGGACAGCGCCTGGCATCTGATTGAGGGTCCAGTGCAGCTAATTAATTTCATTAGAAAGTGAAGTCTTCTTCTAGCAGGAATTAATATTTGGAGCGTCATGTTGCTAATTTATTTCCAGATTTAATTAGCTCAGAGAAGAAATGTTGCTTGGGCAAGAGGACTTTTTAATTATCAGCTTGGATAAATTTGAAAATGTTGATGCCTAAGGGTTGAGTTAATTAAAACCTGCATTATTTTAACTTTAATTAGCTCCCATCTTTGTTTTTCTTCACCATATGGCCATGTCCTGTAGTCAAATTTAGTTAATTAAGCTAATTAAGCTAATCATTTTAATTACTCAAGACAAAATGATTGAATAGAGGATGACTACAAGTTTATGGCCAAGTACTTGCTTTTCATTAAGTTGAAGGGACAGAGTTATTTCTGATTGCAGTTGGCAAGCATAGCAGAGTAGTTTGAGAATGTGACAGGCTCGGAGATATTAAGGCTGAAGTCTAATTGCATTCCTTGATATAAAAAAAAAGGGGGGAATCTCATCAGCTGCTCAGCTCCCATTGAGGAGAAACAGCCTTTTACGCTTTCTGCTTATGAGTGCTCCGTCACGTTACACATCAAGTCTTCTTCGGCGTGGCAGCACGCATGTTTGCTACCGCAAAAGAAGGATCTCCAGTGTCTGTTAAGTGTAATTGAGTAATAGGATGTGTGGTTGCTGGTGAGATGGGAGCCTGCCCTTCCCCTCGCTGACCCCGCCGGGCGCGATGACTGGGGCGGGAGTCGCTGTGAGCCGCTAGCAGCTGCGTGTCAGTCTGGACACAAGCTGGGCCCATCCAGAAGCCCGGCCTAGCTGACAGATGCAGAGGCTAAACCCAATAATGGAATAATACTGGGAGACATCATGTCCGTGGTTTCCATCATTGTTAAAAGATTTTGGTACTGAGTACCCCCACTTAGGTAATTTGTTTCCATGTATAATCCTATTGCTCACTATTAAATTAAACCAACTGGTCATTTCAGTTTGGGGCCTATAAATACACTGGTTGCTATGTGCACGGCCATATGTGGGACGTCTCATCTGATTAGAGGGGAAGCACTTAATAATTTGTACGCAAAAGGTGACCTTCACTGTCAGGTGACCTCAGTGGTCTGCCACACATATGGCACAGCAATATTACTAATGTCTGTTCCTAATGTATTTTTACAATCCGGATCCAGGACCACTCTGCACAAATTGTTTTGGACAAATGTTGATGTGCAGTGAGACGGCGAAGTGTGCTGCACCAGAGCTGTCTAGATGCTCCACAGAAGGAATGATCTGGATCAAAGATGCAGTGATGAAGAGAGATGACGGGCCGATCCCCGGTTAGTAATTAGTGTGTGTGTGCAGTTTGGACAGTGCAGGAGGGGAGGACACCCCAGACTTCTCACAGTGACTGGTGTTGCCAAGACGCTTGTTTTAAGCAACTTTGGGCTTTACACAAATAACAAATCACAATAAAACTACAACCCCTGTGGAACGGGAAACATGAACACAATAGTCCTTTTTTCAGGAACTAGCATCCACAGCCTTGTTTCCTTGGTTACCATGGCTGTCTGAACCGGTCCGAAACTAGACCACACAGATATACATTATGTATGTATAAAATGTGTGTGTCTGTGTGTGTATATATCTGTTTTATATGTTTGGAATTTTATAAAATCATATATTATTTACAATACTGGCCCAGCTGCTAGCGTAAAAGGATCATTTTAGTATTTGATAGCAGAGTAGCTAAATGCTACTGAAATTTGAACCACAACGTCAGAAACAAATACTTTTCTTTTTAAAATATATATTTCATAACCTTAAGTTGAAGAGAAAAAAGACACTGGCAGCTGTGACGCTAACATGCTAACTTGTGACTCACTCCACATGATTCAGGATGCATCCAAAATAAAGCATATTTTATCCATCCATCCATTTTCGAAACTGCTTAATCCAGTTGGCCCATTAGCTTCACAGTAAACAAACGTGGCAAAGCGATTACTGAAGAGTGATTTAAAAAGGCTAAAATGTAAAATATGACTGCCTGACTTGCATCTATAGTCGACAAGAAAACACTAAGTAACAAGACGAGTTTGTTTTTCTTGTTGATACCCGTCGCTTGGCTGGCCCTTGGCGTAAGGGATTGTTGCTTCCTCTATCAACTAAGTTTCCTCCACACTGCCACCTAGTGTTCTGGCGCTGACATTACCAAGCGTGTCCGAGCCTGGTTCAAGCACTGGCATGTGAACACAACTCAAGAATGATCGATCCCAGGATAGGCACGGCCCGAGCACGCAATGAGAAAAAGGCCCTTAGTTAATCTTTTAGCTTTAGATCTAGTCTTTATATGGACTAAATTATAAGCTTGTAGATGACAAAACACACTCTGTACTTCATGACACTCAACATTACCTCATACTTTAGTATATAGATTACTTTATAAACTTATTGTAAACCCACCTGGGAGGGCGGTCTTCACTAGACAAGTGCATTGGGATGCAAATCTTGAAGCAGGGAGTTCCTGCTATCAGACTGACTTTCATTGGCCACAGAGAGTCTGTCAGTTATTGTATGATCCACATTAGTCCAATTTATAGGGTCCTCATATAAATCATATAAACAAAAAAAAAGGCCAAGCTAACGAAACAAATGAATTGGATCAAGTCTTCTCTTTGATTCAGTCTCCACCTTGAGCTGCATGAGGAGACAGTGGAGAGGAAAACCTCCATCAGAACCAGAACCAGGAAAGTCGGCCATCTTTCTGGGCTGGTTAGGGGTGAAAAGGACAGGGAAGAGGCGTCAACAAGCTGTGTTACTCTAAACCAGGGATACCTGCTGAGAAATGGAAATATATCTTAAATATTACAATGATTAATATAAAGAATATTCTTATATTCTTATAGTTCATGTGGATAATTGGTGGGACTGTGTTTAGCAAAAATGATCCTTAACCCTTTCAGGCATTGTGTCAGTGGATGCCTATTTGACAGCTGCTTTCTAGTATATTCATGGGTGGGGATGGAGAATTTGTAATGTATGAATAGGAAATAAAAACACATCACTGTTTATGTCTATGGAATTAAATTACTGCATGTTAAAGACATGTGGCACTGTTTCTAAATAATTAATTCATGAAAAGGTTAAATCCAAAATCTCAAATTTGGCCCTCAGCTTTTCTTCCTTACATTCCCCTTGTCATTTTTTTGCAGAAGTTAAATATGTAAATATTTATCTGAGGTTTTATCGCGTCCCTTGCTGTCTTGATCTTATATTTTTCTTCCCTTGCCAAGGCAGAGGTTGTGTATTTGGCAACGGTGGTCTGTTGGCAACATAACTCAGAAAGTCATGGACAGATTATTTTCAGGAAATCTTGAAAATGAAATAAAGAACAGGTTATCAGATTTTGGGGCTTATCTGGATCACCATTTGGGTCCAGGACCTAGTTAATGGATTCCTAACTGTGGGCACATCAGGATCATTTTTACATTATGGCTTCTAACTCAACAGACTATGACCACAGTCATTGGCAAAAACATTAAACTGGCTTGGCAGAGGTCTGCACTCTGAATGCTTCTATTCTTTTTTTATCTTTTTATCTTTGTTGAGAGGCAAACAACATTTCTACTCTCCACATGTTGGGTACATACAGCAAACTGATAATAAAAACCTTTGATTCTTTAAAATGCATCACTAATTTCTCCTGGGAACTTTCTAAGAGCATCCTTTCATGTTATCCTGACAGTTTTGATACTCAAAGAAAATCATGAAAAGTGACAATATTATGGATAATTAGACAAAAATGAATAAATAATTAATTGTAAAAGTAATAAACGTTAAAGTTCAAAATGTTTTGTTTTTGTTTCCCTTTATTTTTGCTGAAGCCAAAACAGAAAATGAAATTAATGTTAATAGAAATGTTTGTTTTGTCATTAAGATGGATGATATTTTGCTGAATTTTACAGCGTGTCCGATGTAAGCCATCCTCTGGCCAAGGAGCTCTCAGTGAGGAGCAGCTTAATAGCTTTTGATGAAAGGAGGGAGCCGCGGAAGGATCAACCAGCAGAAAGCAAGGAGAGCATCTGCTCAAAGGCCACCTCCCCACGCCCAGATCACCATCTCCAGAAGAACTCGGGCATGGAGCCTCCATCTCCACAGCTCCACGCTAATTCCGGGGCCCCCGCCACACGCAGGCTAATTAAGGCCATGCATTTATTTATGACTGAGCTCATTAAACAGGGAAAAAGATGGTCGCTGCTCTGAAAACACAATCGTCCCGGAGGAAAGTGCCTGTGAAGTCGCACTCTTCAGGGTGTTTCAGGTCACAGATTCTGAATCTTTGTGACACATGAAGAAAGAACAAGATATAATGTTTTAAATAAAAGAATGGCGGGGAAAATACGAGTTCTGGGGCAATTGACGGATGGTGCAGGACACTCCTCGGGGTATATTTGAAGCTGCTTGAACTGGTCCCATAATTACATCTATAGGTCACTGACCGGAGGATGAGAAGAAATTTCTCTCTCAGGTCTTCTGCTTTGCATTTTTGTCTCGGGGTGGTTGTGTAATCTGTCCCATTCATGATGCTTTTCTTATAATTGAAAATGACAGCTGCAGCAAAAAGATAGCAGCGCAATCATTAGCAACCATAACTCAACTTAGATGAACACAAAGTGCCCCGACCCTCAAAAAACACCCACCATCTCTCCCCACATTTTATATTAGTGTGCCATTTCAGTTAATGTAGGAATTAAGCAGTGCAAAGCGTTGAAATCAAAGACAGAAGAAGGATGTCCCTCGGGTGTGTTTTCTCTCCCTGGAGTGCTTGTCTTTCTCTTTGTGTGTGTGTGTGTGTGTGTGTGTGTATAAAGGGCACAGTCAGAGAGATCTTAGGCAGATCCTGCTCTCTTTCTTGTAATTGCAAAGATAATGCCAAATCACACAGTCCTTTGCTGACCCAGCTGGCATCTGGAGCTTTTTAATGGCTCCAACTTCGAAGACAAGAGAAATTCCTGTACTGTTGTACTTTTTAGGTCGTTTGTACGGAAACCTAAAACTGCAGAATTTAGTGCCTTGTGTCAAATGGAAACAGAATGTACTCATTCTGAAAATTGATGAACCAGTATTTCATTCAGATAAGAGTATAAAGAAATGTTACTATTTATTTAAAAAAAAAAAGAGTTTGTCCTGAATTCAATGGCAGCCACACATCTCAGAAAATCATGGATATGCAGTGTGCCAAATGTTTCATTGGGGTGTGACCGGAGGCAGGCCCATAGTTTTCTAGGATAAAGCCGTTATGTTACAGTCGATGCATCGTCTTCTTTAAAGTTTTGAAAGAAGTCACATGTTAAAAGACCTAAAAGCGAAATTCGTTGTTTTCACACTGAAGGAATTAAAAAATCTTTTTGTGAAGAACTGGGTGTGTATTTTCATCTGGAGTATAGCGCAACGTCACACAGCGCCTCTGTGTGTTGATCTCCAGCTCTGTGTTTACTAGCCGGCCCGGCCGCACGTGCATGTGCGTCCATGTACGACCACGTGCACACGCACCCCCGTCTTTATAAACAGCCACCACAGGGCGGAGTTACAGCGCAGCGCGCGCATTCGAGATGGCAGAGACTCACGGCGGTAGAAGTGGGAAGCGTCCGACCAAAGACGAAGAGGAGCCAATATTACCTCCAAGAAACAACGTTATTTTTTATAAATGAATGAATTAATTAATATTGGTCTGGCATTCTCATGGTGGAGAAAGCGGCGAGACCGAAAAGGACTCCAGTTTGCTCTTCTTCTGGTACGTGACTCACGGAGCGGACTCCACCTCGTCCACGTCTCTGTTTTCCTCTTCCACAGACGGTAGCCGCTCGCTGCTACCTGCCGCTGCAGACAGGCTGCTGCTGCTCTAAGAAGCTGCATCAAAATAAAAATGGCTTGCTTTAACATTTTTATGTTTTGGATCATAAAGATGAATAATTAGGATAAGCTGTGATTCTTAGCTCAGCTCATGTTGTATTGCACAAGCACACCCCATCATGAACTAGTCATACTACCACTACTACTACTACTACTACCGTCATTTAGCAGACACTTTTTTCCAAAGCGACGTACATTTGAGAGAACAACACAAGCATAAATTCAAGGAGTAGGATACAGTTTGAGCAGGTGGACTGCTGGTCATCCATGTAGTTATGTCAAGTGCTAAGTGCTTTTGTGTGTGTGTGTGTGTGTGTGTGCGTGTGTGTGTGTGTGTGTGCGTGTGTAAGTGCGCGTGTGTGAGAACCAGAGTCCAACAAGTCCCATGTAAAAAATCACATAAAAACGCAAAATTTGTAGAACCAAGTTATGGTAAGTGCATGAGGCGGTTAGTGCTGGGTCAGGTTGATACTTTAAGTGTGAAAGCGCTCTTCAAAGAGATGGGCCTTGAGTTTGCTCTAAAAGGTAGAGACAGACTCTGAGGATCGGACCGAGTTTGGTAGCTCATTCCACCATCGAGGGACAACAGAGGAGAAGAGTCTGTTGAAGACAGATAGTTGTTTTATCTTTTACTCAGACAATTTTCTCTACATTCACAATTAGCTGGAAGCTTAGCATCTTTTAAAATCTGCCGTCTTCCTACTAGGGGAGACTGCGGTGATGCAAAACAAGACCTTGCCTGAACCTATTGAACTTTGTTTATCAGAGTTGGCCTTTCCAGAGATAAATACAATGATTTAGACCAATAGTTGCATCATTCCAAAGGGATATCCACATTCATCCTGAAAGAGTGTTTTCCTTTTCTTTTTTAAGGCAAGGCTGAAAGCTTTTAATTTGTGCGATGTGCCATTTTCATTTAATCTTCACATTCAACATTTTACACTGATATTTCCAATGCTTAACAAATCTCTGTTCCCTTCTAAAAAAATATTCAAAAATATAAACTCCTTTTATAAACTCTGTTTCACGATATACATATTTTCTGTTTAATTATGCATCTTGTTTTATTCAAGTCAGCAGTTATTTCATTGTCTTAGCTTGTTAGCCTCTAAGAAACCATTCTTGGATATAAATGCTTCATATTAGCATCTGCTATTAACACCATCCTACTTGCATTGAAGAGCCGTTTTCAGATTCTAGAGTATATTCTGCTTGAATTTATAAGATAAACCATGAAATGCATGGAAGCTGGTTGAAAGAACACAGCCCTTGATTATTTTGTTCACATTCCTTTATATTAACTTCTCCATTATGCAACACACCACAAACTATGCCAAAAATAAGCACAATCTAAATGACTTGAACTGGTGTCTTTGTGTTGATACTACATTTTAAATCTGTCTTTAAAAAAATAAATAAATACAGAATTCTGTAGAAACTAACTTGTGAGTTTGAGATTTTTCAGAGACCATCTTGATGTTATAAAAGTGGTGATGAATACGTCATCCTGCAGGTGGCTTCACACAAAGACGCATTTTACAGTCAAGTTATATTTAGCAAGTCAGTGAAGGTATCGCATGTTAAACATAAAGCTGCAGAGGTCATGGATGTCCTCGACCTGCTCACTCTCACTTACAACTACCACACACACACACACATACACACATAAGGCAGTGTTACCCTGGCAGGTTTGGCTGTCATCCATCAGGCGGTATCCGGTGTGACAGGTGCACTGGACCAGTCCTCTGACCATCTGACACTTCTGGGAGCAGCCTCCGTTATTCTGGTTACAGTTGCCCTCGCTGGAGCGCGGCCCTAAACGCAGAGGGGAAACATTACAGGAACATAAACACAGTTTGCTGAGTCAGTATAAATACAACCACACACACACACACACACACACATAGAAAGAGCATCTGGCTCCTGTGATGTTGGGCCATGAAATATTTTCGTATCAAAATGAGCGAGGCCTGAGGACGGGGAGGTTTATTAACATATACGGGCTAGACTGTCTTCCAGATTTATTTGAATACTTACGAAGCCACACACGGTGTTTAGAAAGAACTCTGTTTACAGCCTGACCTTTCCTCTTCTGCCACTGTGAGGTCTAAATTTCACCTGCAAGTTTTAGACTTTGCTAGCAGCTGAGACAAGTTTTCCATTTTCTTGTCTGTCGGGAGTTATGTCAGTGTGAGCCACATCCCCGAAAAGAGAAGGCGGTCGGTCATCAGGATGCGGGTCGAGGAGAGAGGAGGCTAAAAGCAGCCCACCACATGGTCCAACCCGGCCCACAGGATGCATTTGGAGGGTGTGAAAATGACATGCGAGCTTGCTTTTATTAGGTTTAAACATTAAGCATTTCAAACACAGGGGGATGAATGTTCTATCCTTTACATCTTTCTTGATAAAACGTCAGTTTGTTAAAAGGCGAGTCAGTGCAGATGGTCTGGATCACTACACTGGAAATGAACATGTATGTTAGAAGAACAACTTGTAGCTCTTGACAAGCTACTCTAATTATTGTGAAATACTGTATGTTTCATTTGCATATACCTGTGATTACATGTTTTGTGACTGAATGCATCCATTGTGATTTATTTACTTTAATGCACACACAGTATAAATGTTCATTTAAGACAAAATATTGTCGAAACTGCACTTTATCCTCAATAAATTAGAGATTGTTCATGATTTGATTTCTAAAAGCATAGTTTATTATCTTGATCATGTGTTTGTACTTTTCTGCAGGAAAAAATGAGGAGTTTTTGTTATGGGTAGGTTTTTATGCTGGTCTGGCCCAGTTCAGATCAAAATTGTGTTGCCCCTGAACTTAAATTGGTTTGACCTAACGCCATAAAAGCAAGCAACAGAAAGACAAAAACCATTCCTTTCGTTAATACTTATCACCGCATAAAGTGCATTTATCTATTTTCAGTGATTCCCTGATACTCTGCAGGGGAGCTGCAATAAGTGTCATGACAAGATTTAAGAGTGTTGAAGTTCCACCAGTGAACTATGGCACCTTTTAATTGAGGCTAAATAAGCATTCATCTTGCATCCTGCCTCTTTTCTGAACTCTCTCCACTCAGGAAAAGTCAGTCCGATGCAGACTTCTTTCACTCTTTTTCGTTTCCTTCCTTACTGCGATAATGACCTTCTTGCAGTTCTTTCCTGAATCCGCCATGGTGTATGTTTGATAAACCTGTGTCCTGACGCTAAATGCAGCTGCTACATGATGCTCCAGGCTGGGAAATAAAGTCGTGAAGTGCGTAATAAATGCCAGCGTGCCATCAAGTCAAGTCAGGAGCAGAGAATTTTTAACTTGGGAAGTTATAAAGTGTTGCTTTAATAAGCAAATAAAAAAGGAATTTATGAGATTCAGAGTGTGTTCTTGGTTCAAAGTGTGCAGCGTGGGCTTGCAGGCTGATACATTTCTTTTTTTTGTAATTAACGTTTTTATTAGGAACAGTGACATTTCGGATATACAATTCCTTGATTTATATCACAGACCTTCTCTTCAGTTTTGTATGAAGGAAACAAAGAGAGAAAAAATAAAAAAATAAAATAAATTTTAAAAAAAACAGCAACAGTAACTGTATACTTAAAGAACAGGGGGCTTACAGTCATGCTGTCTTTAACCTAGAGAAATAGTATACACAAGTATATCCATCAACACTATACAATGCACAATGGATCACGTATTTTTATGCGTATAAGCACATAAAAAGTATTTGACAGTTGAATTACCTTAGGGTTATCTAAAGTTCTTCCTGATAGGGAGGCTGATACATTTCATTAGCAGGCTCATACTTACTGCAGTCGTGGTGCGGCTGCTCATCGGTCCCGTCCTCGCAGTCGTTGACCTCGTTGCAGACCTTCCTCTGGCCGATGCAACGGCCGTTCCCGCACTGGAACTGATCAGGAGCACACAGAGGATTCTCTGTAAGGAGATATGATGATACATGTTAGACATATCAGGCTAATCAAAAAGGTTTTGCTACAGTACTTGGCTGATGTGTTTCCTCCAGAACATTTCTCGTCGTGTTTTCTTCTCCTCGCTCATGCACAACATGTTGTAGCCAGGAGTATATCATAAATGTTTACTATGCGTGTTTTCCTTGTTCCCCTTAAATCACTGCAAAAACATCACAACAAACAGAAAGGGGAAATACAACACAGCCTTTAGATAACCACAGAGCCATGAATAGAAACCAGGATCAGAGTAAAAGTTTTCCATCAATTTAATTTAAATGTGGAGCCAAAACAACCAATCTGTTCCTAAAAGGCAACTGTGTTTCTCACCAAAAAAAAGCAAAAAGGAAACGGTTGCTCAACAGAGGAGGCTTGTTCTGAGCTGTTGTCATGGCTACGCCTGGAAGCTTGTGTTATATTTAGCCTTGGAAAACAAGATAACAACCGGTCTTACCAGTTTTCTCACAGCCTTCCTCATCGCTGCGATCCGAGCAGTCATCTTCACCATCACATCGCCATGACAACCGCACACAACGTCCAGTTCCACAGCGGAATTGGTCAGCCGTGCACATGGATGTGGCTGCAGAGGGGACGCACACACACACACACACACACACACACACACACAAGGATGAAGTATTTGAAGCTACAATCAAAGGTGTAAATATTAAAGAAGTTTAAACATTTTTTTCTTTTCTGTTTACAACTTGTTTATTAAATCTGAACCGAAAGACGCTCACTGCAGTTTTTCTCATCGGACTGGTCGTCGCAGTCGTACTCGCCATCACACCTCCAGCCAGCGTTGATGCACATCCCGCTGCTGCACATAAATTCAACCGACCTGCACGGCTGATGGGAAGCTGTAAACACACACAGACATGCATCACAGAATGATTTAAAGGTCCCAAAATCATTCTTGTGTGATCAAAGTTTCATTTCCTGCAAAAATATAATTTAGGATTAATAACCCAGGGTCTGAGATACTATTATTGCTTACTCATCTTGATGACAGATAAAGATTGAAAAAGGTGTTTCACATCCTTTATTGCAAACAGGTAAAAAACATGATTAGATGTTTAACAAAAACAATTTTCCACTTTTTTAAAATTAAAATTCCAGTACTGTAAGCAATTTGAAATGGTACAGAGGTAAATCGTGAACGGCCAATAAGCTTAACTCAAAACTGGAGAATAATGTACATTTCAGAATGAAATGTTTAATTTTTAAGGAAACAGGGACTGGATTCCCGACTTAAAGCCGTTCCGTGGCAGCAGATTTTGGTCAACCCTTGAAAGTTGGTGCTACCGAGTCCTGTTCCAACATATAAACTTTCTGTCTAAAAGTAACGCAGGAACACATGGTGGTATCATAGCCTTGGAAACATTATTCAAATAGTAGAGCAGATGGTACTGTAGTGTGTTGCTCTAAGAAATGGTAAGAAAAAGGTAATGAAGAATAGTGGAGAGACAGACCGTAACACTAAAGTATTTCTTTCCTGTAAAGAAAGTCTAGGCATCAGTGAAACCACAGCAGAAACTGGAGTACCTGACAAAAAGAAGTCTGGGTGAAATGCCTAAATTTCAACTGAAAAACAAAAATCATAAAAAGATGGGACATACTAAAACTAAAACAATCTCAGACAGATTCAGTCTTTCAGTAATAAAGAAAAGGAGTCTGCAAGTCAAAAATATTCCCGCTTTAAATAATGAACTGAGGTGAAGCGAAGACTTGTCCTCCGGCCTGATGAAAACATTAAATCAAACATCGAGCACATCATGCCGTCTACAGAAGAGAAGGACAATCTGATCACAGACTCTGAAGAATACGTACAGTTTCGAAAGCAAGTTGGCATAAATGTTACTGTATACTTTTGATGCTATGACAAAAATAACTTAAACTACTTTTTAAAACTATCATTTGGGCTCCTGTTGTCATACGGATCCTGGCTCAGTTGCACATTCCTGAATCAAGTAAGACATATATCTTTCAAAGCTTGAGCAAACAGAGTTTACAGGTTGTGGCTGTATAACATTATATCACTTATTCGTTTGGATTTTGTGCAACTGTTTTTTAAACAGGACTCCATTCATTCTCTTGTGAACTCTGGCTGGATTTTACCAAGTGGTGGCCTCCTAACTGTTTCAGTGTTTTAGATCTAGTTATCCTTGTTCCCATTCAGCTGATGTCCCGATCGTTACAGTTTGATTTATGTAACTTTGGCACACATAATCAAATAAGAAATATCCTGTAAAAGGCTCTCCAAATGCTGCCCACAAGGAAAAAAAATAAATAAATATTCAGTGTTATAAAACAGCATTACTTCTTCTGCCGCAAACATTAATTAGTTGTTTTTATTTGCAACTTCTCGTCATAGATGTCCAAACTTTAAAGTTTTTGGACCATCTCTCTACATTTGAGCAGATCAAAGAGAAGCTCAAACTGAGCAAATGAGAACGTAGGAGTACGAAAAGATTAAAGCCGAATCAAACACAAGCGTCTTACATCCTCGTCTTGTGTGTGCGGAGGAAGAGTTTTCAACATGTTTCCTCCTGACAGCGGCATGGGCTCCCGTCAAAGCTACAGCAGTGATATAGGAGGGAGGAAATGTATGGAAAGTAGGATAAAAAAAAAAGGAAAAACAAAGATGCCGTAGAGCTTGGGAGCATTCCTGCGCCGCCTATCAGCCGGGCAGGAGAAGAGAGAGATGATCAAAACAGCAGGTGGCTCTCCCGCAGAGAGCGAGGCAGACAGAAACGGAGATAGAGAAGTGAGCGAATCAGTGTGGGACGCCGGCAAACACCTCAACACCCACGCACACACACGCCCAAATGATTCACCCCTCCTTTATCTCTCCGTCTCACACACACAAAACACTTTCATGTGCTCAGCCATGCGGCCCAAAGCAGTATCAGTGGCTTCCATGTGGTAACAAGGTATGCAATTCTGATTTTTTTTTGGGGATGTATATGTATATGTGTGTGTGTGTGTGTGTGTGTGTGTGTGTGTGTGTGTGTGTGTGTGTGTGTGTGTGTGTGTCTGTGAGTGTGTGCATTCACATGAGGCGAAGTGAAGGAGAGAGAGAGGCTCCTTTTCTAACAAAGCGCCCTTCATGTGTCTGGAGAGTTGATGCCAAGGAATGCTGTCTGAGGATGGGCTGTGTTATGCCTCTGAGGAATGCCTCCTCTGTGAATGTGTCCACAAACTATGAAAGAAATTTCACAGGATGCTCTCCCTCCGAACCAATGTGGGCTAGAAATAAATGCGTAACAAAAATAAATGGGCAGTTTTAGAGTGAAGGACAGGAGCAAATGAAAGTTAGAAGTCAGATCATTCATCCAGACTCTGAGACTTGTGACAGGACGTCAGAGTTTCTCCTCAAATCGCTTTCCTCGCACACTTCTGGACTGATGGTGCGCTGTGTTTCCACCTGCTATCACCTACTAACAGAAGAGAGCTCATACAAATAAAAGAGGGAAACATTCGAGAACCAAAGCAGCAATTATAAGATGACCTTTAAGATGATCAGACTCGGTTACAAAACCTTGAAGCTGTGGTTATCGCATTGCAGATAAACACATCAAAGACATGGAAACTACTCCTTTTGACTCTGTGTGTGTATGTGTGTGAGAGGAGATATGGTGAGCAGTGTAAGACAATGAGCGGAGAAACGAACAGGAGATATCACAGCGAGAGAACATAAAGTGAAATGCAGAGGCATTTGTAAGCAGCAGGCAGCGCCTCTGAAGTGAGCACAATGAAACATGATCGTGTGTGTCGGGACTGTGGCTTCACCGTGTGTGTGTGTGTTTGTGTGAGACGCTGTGACGGAAAATATCTAACAGACGAGTGTTTTCTAGTTATGACAGATGCTGTCAACTCGCAGCTGTTCCTGAGCTCAACATGCCAACAGCGAAATGTTGCGTCATAAAATTGAGACTAAATATGAAGACAAAAGTTGTTATGACACTACGACCCAATTACAGCTCATACATCTTGTCACTTTCATTTTAGTCTTTGAGGATTGAGGGGTAAAGGTTGTCCACCCCTACGAATGGTCAGATTTGCCCCAAGAAATGGCACATCCTAACCTTGGAATATGTCAGTGCATAGACGTCTCAGTCACAGTTATTAACCAACTCTGAAGAAAACACAAACTTATTATAATGGTGTTGCGTGACAGCACAGGTCACATTTTTTTTTTAAAACACTTTATTTTACATATAATGTTTCACGTGGGGGTTCTGAAACTTTTAGCATGCAAACAAAAAAAGTCCAAACCTTGTTATATGTCTTTGTGCACAAAAGAGAGCGGTTTACACATTAACATTGTAGAAATGTTGCTAATTGGAAAAGACTGTGGACATGATTTGAAAAGTTAAATGAAAGCAGCTGGGAGATCCTCCCTCTCTGCTGTGCTTTGGCTCTGCCTGCTTGCAGCAAGGCAAGCTGTTAAAACTAACCACACGTACTTCAGAAATAACAGTGTTCAACACTGCAGAAGGACTCCACCTGCATCTGATTGGCTGTTTTTCTAAGTTAGGAGAACTGGAAGAAAGTAGTCCATATCATGTATTAATAAACCTTTCCCACAGACCAAAATGCTAAAAAAAACAAAGCTGTTTGCATCTGTCATACATTGAGCATCGTCTTTGTTTGGCATCAACAGAAACACAACACCTGTGTGCTCTCACCAGTTTTCAATCAGGGTGCTACATGAGCCTGCAGAGCTCACATTTCCTTTTCAAAAACAGATTTTTACTGATCGTTACATCTTACACCGAGGCTCTGAAACTGTTAGCAACCAGTCTGTGAACAAAATCAGTGCAGATCAATCCGTTTTTACCGACTAACGGTTAAGTCTCAGACCCACAGTAAGGAGCTAAATTAGTTTATTCTCAGAAATCTCAGAAAGTTGATAAAATTATCGATATTCTTCAGTTAATCTTATAGCAGGTTACTCACTTCGGCCCTACTGGGGCTGCAATCCAGCAGGTTTTCATTATAGCCCTGCTTGAACACACCTCAATCAAATTAAAGGATTTACAATCAAATTCTGCACAGTGACTCCTTAATTTGAGTCAAGTGTGTTGGAGCAGAGATACATGGAAAACCTGCTGGACTCCGGCCTTGTAGGACCGAACTGAGTCGCCCTTTCCAAGATAATGCAGCACAATGTCGTGCTTTGTGTGGCTGCAGCAAACAGACTGCAGGTTACTGGATATTTAACCTGTATTAAGTTAAGGATTGAATAAGGTAGTGGTAGGATGTGTAACTATTTGAAATTCTTTTACATCTGGGATGGGGCCTGGTGAGTTTCACTTTGCGTATGCATTACATGCTAGCAGGCGAATGTAAACAAACTGGCCGTTTTGAACGCACACTGGTGGATTCAGCAAAGAAATGCTAGAAGACATTATTGGAGGAAGAGACAAAACTACAGAGAGCTAAAGAAGAGAATCTGGATGTATTTTGTCAGGATAAAGGTAAGATTTATCATGCTAACATACTTCAAGCCTAACTGTTTTACTGATTCTGTTTCACATGACTATAAACTGAAATTTGCCATCTTTGGTCCTTTGGCTTGTTTTTCAAAATGCATTCACCGGCTGCAACCTCACAAAAAAAGCTTTATACCTTCACTTCCTGGTCAGAGCCTTTAATGTGCTTTTAAACTCCAGTTAAACTTGAGCACAAAGCTGTAAAACATCTGACATGACTTGCTGTAAGAGGAGGGAGGGAGTGAAGGAGATACAAGAGATGTCTTCCAGAGGGAGAAGGGAAACACTTCTAAAGACATAACAAATCTGCTTTCCCAGAGGAGCTTTGTCTTCGTTCGCTGTACAAGTGGCTGTTTATTGAGACAGACGCATGGCCATGGATCTGTGAATGTCTGAGTTTATCTGTGATGGACGTGATGTTAGGAGTTTTTCATAACAGAACTTCTGACTGCGTTTAACGAAGGTTAAGATTGTAAAGACAAAAAACAACCCATCAGACCCAGGCTGAAACATCTGTGTAAACATCTCCAGGACGTGCACTGTCTGTCTGCATAAACTTACAGCAGTCCGACTCGTCCGACCAATCCCCGCAGTCGTCATCTCCGTCGCAGTGGTAGATGTCCAGGATGCAGCGGCCATATGCACACTGGAACTCCTCCACACTGCAGGTGGCTGTCATTACATCCGAGGCTGCACAGACACAAGCAAACATTAAACAGATGCAGGGAAAGATGGCGCAGTTAGCTGTCGAAACCTCTTTGAAGTTCCACTCAACTCTGCTGAGAATATCAAATTATAAACGAGATGAAGGCGAGGTTCTGGTCACTGTAAGACAGCGAAGATGACACTGCGTCAGGGTTAAAGTTGTTACTGTGAGGTCTCAGTTAACACTCAACACTTAAATGATCGTTTCTGCTCTTTTCGCAGCTATGATGCTGCAGATTGAGCAATGAAGCAATCTTATTTGAATTCAACTAACGCTGCATTTTAAAACCTTTTAAATGATTCAGTTTTTCTAAATTTATTTCCAATTTTGTTCTTAATCATTTAGTATAAAATGAAATGTCGATGAGTAATTTACCCCTTTGAAGGCTGTACAGATTGCTCGCCATCTAATTAAAATCCCAATCAAAACTCTGTTAGATTTAATTCTAAATGACACATGGCATGTGTATTTGTGCTGTGAAATAATCAAATCTGTTATGGACTGTTATCTTATACAACATTATTCTCCCACGATTAGTCTGTTTCATTAAGCAAGAAGTCAACACAAATAAGAATGAGATTTTAAATTGCTGTGTGAAGTTTAATGAAGCTTGAACAGTTTCTGTAGGAAGGGAGGCAGAGCTCTTATTTTAGCTTTGGAGGAAAGGTATCTAGAGATGTCATGGTTAATTAATTTAACAATTAATCATGATATCAAACGTCATGATTAATTAACCATCAAGATGCCTCAAAACAATAATTTTCCATAAGAAATTATGTCTGAACCATGAAAGCTTGTGTTGCTTTGTTTTTGCCTTGTGTATGTTGCAGAAGAAGAGCACCTGAATAAAAGTATGGAAGAGTTTTTCCTTCCAACAAACAATAAATCATCCGTGTGGAGAAAAAAGGGACTAAGGTATCATTGTGGAGGCTCACTAGCAGGTAAAGTTACAAATACAGCAAATGTGTTTAATCGCTTGCAAGTTACCCAAATTCTTACGCTGAAGCATAGGGAAATGTCCGTTAATTCGGTTAAATCTGGTTCAACATTGAAAATTGAAATTAAATGTTATTGTGTCATTTTCAGTTTCCTATGGAGCACTGCGAGGGTCGGTGGGGGAAAAAAGAGAAAATGTGCAGGAGAACTGTTTTGCGATCCGTACATGTAAATTCATAGATTTTTTGGACACTTGACAACATCCAGCCAGGTAAGGATAAAAAAACAACCGGACTTGGCCTTTTAAGTCTGGACTGGAATATTCCACTCGTCGTGCACACTCATGAAAACTGTTTCAGATTTCAACATTTCGTTGTATCGGGCTGCTGGTTCAATGGCAATAAAACTGACTCCAACTTTATTTATGGTACTTTTTAAAAAAAAACTGTATTTACATCATTTGAGGAAAGGTGGGTACCCATCATCTTTAATGACGGCCCACAGCTGGACAAGATCATTCAGACTTTTTCTCATCCATCTACTGAAGTCTGCACCATGATCTCAGAGAAAGGATCAAGTTTATACTAATTGTGCTGCTTTCAGGGCAACAGGTAAACTGGGAAATTACACAAACTGTAACTAAAACTTAATCCAATTGATCCACACATTGAGCCGGCTCAGACTATCCACTGGATGTTTACATAACTCACAGCTTATATAGAAAATTCTGTACAAATTCAGAATTTACATGAACAAACTTATAACAGTTTTCAGGAATCTGTATGCTACATAGAATATTTAGTCCACATTTCAAAAGTTTAAGAATCATTGTTTTACATGTTGTAATTCATCAAATAAAGATTTCAGATGAAAACAAATGGATTTTTCTCCAAATTTTTGGATGGTTTTGCTTTAAAGGGTTAATGCTACTGTACATACTACGGATGCAAAAAAGCATCAAGATTTTTTCTGACAGATAGTTTGGCTGTTCAAGCGTGACTGACTCTGTGAGAGGTCAATGCCTCTTTTTAG
Organism: Craterocephalus amniculus; assembly: GCA_036024015.1. NCBI lineage: Eukaryota > Metazoa > Chordata > Actinopteri > Atheriniformes > Atherinidae > Craterocephalus > Craterocephalus amniculus. The sequence continues at coordinate 57,367 of JAVQJG010096887.1, forward strand.
TTGTCAGTGAGCAGCAGTCAGACTTTTGGTTTCTTTCTTTATTTTCACTGTTCCAGTATTATTCATGTCTCAGACAGCAGCCAAAGGGCAGCTGGAAGTCAAAAACTATCTCTATGCCTCTTCCCTTCTTTCGCCAATTCTCCACTAGGGTTCCAAAAGGAAATGTTTAAAACCATTTTCCTAATGTAGTCACCAGAAAAAAGTCTCCCAAGTCCAAGTAGAGATCCTCTAGTCTTCTCCATCTGTTTTCTCTGTGACAAATCTGGAGTTAATACAGCATGTAGGATTTATTTATTTTTTCCAAAGCAGAGGGGATTTAGTTGGAATGGTTCCTTTACTTTCATGATTTTACACATTTATAGGATAAAAATTAACACATACTAATAACAATAATCTTACCAGGAACATCTTTAATCATGACATCCCTGCAGGCAGCTTTTATACCCTTACAGTCGTCTCCTGTGGCCCTCCCAGCCTGCACTGGAGAGTTCTGCACTTATAAAGATAAACACATTCTGAAACACTTACTGCAGTTTTCCTCGTCTGATCCGTCCTTACAGTCCGTGTCTCCATCACAGTACCAGTGCTCAGCGATACAGCTCCCATCCGTGCAGCGGAACTCCTTGTCTGAACATTTTCGCATATCTGGACCGGGAATAACACACATGTATTAGGAGACGGGGGGGGGGACGAACATGTGCTACGGCTCGGTTCATGTGCAGCTTGTTGTCACTACCCACCACACTGTTCATCGCTGTTGTCGCCGCAGTCGTTGTCGCCGTCACAGTGCCACAGGCTGCGGATGCAGTAGCCGTTCAGGCAGTGAAACTCATCCTCTTCACACTCCCTGGGAGCTGCAAGGAGAGAAAGAGTCAAAATAAGTTTCAGGGGATAAGAGTGAAGCAGAAATCAAAATCTACCTCTGCTGACATCATCCTCAATGTGGAGGTTTCTAGTGGATCTTAAGAGTCCTACAGTAAATATTGTAACTAGTCCTGTATTGTGGACTAAACCAAGGGCCAAGAACCATTTTTGTTCAGTTTGCTTAATTTTACAGTTAAATACACGTAAACTTGAAATTAATGGTATTAATTACCAACAGGGTGAACACAGATGTTTTTATTGTCAACTTGTTGAAGTAAAATTATTTTCTTTACATTAAGTTAACAAACTTTGATGCACTACCAGATGCTAGGAGGCTGATAATGCAATGGGTGCTAGCTGCCTTTGATGTCTCAATATGTCTAAGTCCTAATTGGACTGTTTAATTTCATTCATTTTTTTTTATAATATAGCAGTATCGGTACTTACTATCGGCCGATACCTATAGCACAAGTATCGGAATCGGTATCGGGAGGAAACAAATGGTATCGGAACATCTCTAATTCATATGTGACAGGTCGGAAACTTTCCAATAAAAAATAACAGGTTCATAAATTCCCTTTTAAAACAATCTAATCTACCACACAGCCTCCAGCAGCTGCTGCTTTCTGGATTAAACCCAGAGACGTAAGCGGACCACCATGATGCAACACCGGAGAAGTCATTCTCTGTATAAACCTGACAAACTGCTTCACCTTGCGTCTTTAATCACACCCCAAAAACAACACCTTCCACTGTTACCGCCCAATCGATGGTGGAGCGGCGGCGTGTTATTCTGGAGCTGAGTTAACAGGTTCGTCTGGAAGAAGCGATGATGGATGGCCACTGGCAGGAGGTAATCTATAATTTATCACAGCTGTGAGTGAGTGTGAGACAGCTGAGACTAACAGAGAGGAGGTGGAAACAGAAGGATGCTCAGACAGCCGATGTAAAAGAAGATGATGAAGTTCTCCTTCATCACTCTTTTCTGCTGGATGTAGGATCCAAGTAATACACCTGAGTAACACAGACAGACAGACAGAGCATGTACTTCTTCATATATTCAGTGTTCTCCAGATTTTTGTGGATTTTGTTTATTTCTATATTTCCATACACAAGTTGTGCATCATGTTTTAGACTGAGTCTGAATTAACCATTAAAATAGAAGTTTATATTTAATACAGCGAAACCTCTTTCTGTCCATAGATTTTAGTTTGGCCTCAACCTCTTCTCTTTTTACACAACAAGGAATTCAGCTCCATCGATCAGAAGAAAACAAAAAAAGAAAATTCATCCAGGGTGTCCTTTTCTCTGCAGTAAGAAGAAGTCAATGTACAGTTACATTATGCATTAAGCAATTTTTTTTCTTACAATGAATTGTAAGGAAAAGATTGTAAGTCCAAAACAGGAGTCAGCAGCTGCATTTTCATTTTTAAGAACAGATGCCACTAGAAGAAAATAGTAGAAACTATTTGGAGATGGGAGAAATCAAAGGGAATGAAATGTTATTAAGAAATTAAGGAAATCAACAACCAGAAATTAATGAGGAAACATTTATCGTAGAAATTTATAATACTGTAAAATTATTTCCGTATTCCGTTTCTTTCTCATATATTCTAACATGGATTCCTTTTTACATTTCTTCATTTATCCCTTCCATTCATACTTCTTTTATTCAACAGTAAGTCTCCTGATGAGCTCATTTCATCACAGTATTAGACTTTAAATAACGTTTTTTCTCTTACAATATATTGGAGGAGAAACTGAAGTGTACAGCTCTACAGGAATATGTAAACTTGATTGTTTACAGGATCCTCTAACTATAACATTCTGTCTTCATTGATAAAGTAGATTCATGTGGATTTATGCATAAATGTGTTAAAGAATTAAAGAGTTAAATTAGATTGATCTTTGTTAATGGTTTAATTTTGACAGCCATGATTAAAAAAATCCCACATTTATTGGATAAATATAGATTATATATTTTTCACAATTATTGGACAACCCCTGAGACCCACATGGGTCCCAACCCATAGACTCAGAGCCACTCACCTAGATTACAGGGGACATCCCATTATGCTCGGAGCATTTCCCTCCATTTGTTCTTTACCCCTCATGTTTAAATACATGAATCAATCATTTCAATTATTTACTCTTTCTCAGCAGGTCTCCCTGGTTTAAAAGTTATGGTGCTAGTCAATCCCTCTCTCCTGTTCTCGGGTCAGATGGAGGGTTTTCCTTCCTGTTAAAAGGGACTTTTTCCTCCCACAGTCACCCAGAGCCCTGTAAATGCTCAAGAATCAAAACCATTTGATGAAATCTGCTGGTTTCCTTTGCAAGGTAATTATTTATGATGTATTGGTCGGAATAAACACCATCAAACTGACCACCATCAACAAATACTAGATTTGTTTTAACTGGATTATAATTGGACTAAAATGAATTTGACTGTGACTGAAAAGTACCTTGAGAGGACTTTGTTGTGAACTGCTGTCATGCTAATGACAAAGAGACTTTGCACGAAACAGTCTGAGGAGTGGAAGTAATGCCTATTAATTAAATAACAGCATTACTTTTGGCACACTTCCTTCAACATTTCAGCTTCTCTGGATGTAAAGAGAAGCCATTCATAATGTACAGATGAGAACATTTAGCTTAGGTAATAATCTATAGGAATATTTTAATCTTCACCACACTGTGTTCACCATGAAGAGGAGACTGAATGATTTAGCCATTGATGTATGTCAACCTGTAGGCTGTAGACTGAAGACACCAATTTAAACCTCTTTAGTCTTTGGAAAAATACAAATAAAATTATCTTCCCTTTAAAATATAGACAAATACTTTCATTTATTCTATTATTCAGGTTGTAATAATTGATTCTCTCCTTTTGTCGGTCTCTTCCATCGTCTCTGCCCTCCATCAATGAGGCACACAGAGAAAGGTCAGAGGTCAACAGGCCCTCAAGACGCTCATCGCTCACATGGCGGCCCAGCGTCAAAGGCCAAAGGGAGCCATTACCAGCCCCCTATGTGTGCCCCCCACCCCCAATGAAATGTCTCTTAAACTTCAATAATTCAGAATGATCTCATGTTGCAGCACACACCTCGGCACACCTCACACTCTGTTTGTCTGAAATCTTGACAACTGCTTCAGCTCCAGCCGAGCGTGGAGGATTGTCTCCCCATCTCTAAATAATGAAACAAGTTGTCTCCTTTG
>JAVQJG010096917.1:0-15887 GCA_036024015.1 Craterocephalus amniculus
CCCCCCCCCCCCCCCCCCCCCCCCCCCCCCCCCCCCCCCCCCCCCCCCCCCGCCCCCGTCCCTCTGCAGACACCAGACATTGTAACTTTGCAGGAGGGATCCGTCTCTCATGGGATCATGTGACCTGGACCTTTCCCCCTCTTTAAAACACAGATGTCTCTGCTTTGTGCTACTTTTCCCTCCTCTTCTATTGTCATGGCAGAACGAAGTGAGAAGGTGAAAAATGTGGAGACTGTTTCATTTTGCGACAGTATCCTATGGCCTGTGGGTAGCTATAGTTTAAGTGCCCGGGTGCAAGTGCAGAGCAATGCAAATATTTTCTGGCTGCAGTATCTTCGAAAGATGTTTTTCATAAGCAAATAAATTGAATTAATTTGTTGTTTTGGCAGGTGCGGCTTGTTATTGAGCTGCTATGGCCTCTGTTTCTATTCTTCATACTGGTGGGGGTGAGGTCGACTACTAAGCCCATTTACAAAGGCCAATGTAAGTACAAGTTGACTTAGTTTGGTTCTATGGAGCAAGCAATCATGTTTTGTTTTTAAATCATAAATCTAACATACTTGTATTCTCAATTTAATCCTTGCATTAAATATATTTAGTAAAACACAGTTATCAGTAGTATTTTGACATCATTCTATTACAAATGAACTGAGTATGCCATTAAACTGGGTTAGAGAAGCAATATCAATCTCTTTTCCCATAGGTCACTACCCAAATAAAGCCATGCCATCAGCTGGTGTGCTGCCCTGGCTCCAAGGTATGTTGTGTAACCTCGAGAATCCCTGTTTGAACTATCCAACGCCAGGGGAGACACCAGGCCAAGCCAATAACTTCAACAACTCCATGTATGCATTTGAATGTTCACTTTTCTTATGCCTGAGATGACACAATAATTTCATTATAGTTTTGGATTTCAGGGCCTTTACTGAAATTCTGTGGTCTTTTCTGTCCCTCTGATAATCCAGAATTGCTGGGATGTTGATAGAGCTGCAAACCGTCTTGGTGAACAGATCTATTCTCAGTAAGGCACGGTTGTTGGCAGATGACGTTGACCAGTGGGCTTCTATCCTGTCAAAGTCTAACCCTACTAATGGTAATTTGAATGGATTGTAATGGCAATTAGTACCTCAAAATTCTTGACTGATTTACCAGCATTTAAGCATTGACATTATAAAAAGATGTTATTTCGAGGCTGTAACCAAAAACTAACATTAATTGATGAAGAGCAACAAGTTTAAAGGGGATATTTTATTTCTTGGTATGAAAATGTAATAGCTAGTGAGTCATGTTTCAAATCATAATTGATATGGTAAATGCTCAGCCTCAGCAAAAATGACTCTGCTTTGCCTTTAAGTCCTTTCCATCAAGGAAAGTATCCCCTTCATGTGGATGACAAGTTGGAGGATTTGTTATTCCCCTTTATCCCTCAAAAACAATGGCGTGTGATTATTTATGATGCAATTCGCCATGCAGACTGACAGATCGTTTGTCTTGATAAGTTGCTGCTTTGCATTAGGCTCATTTCGCCTGATGATATTCAGATTTTCATGCAGCACCTAATTTGCAAGAAGGCAAGGTAGGGAGGGGGGAGCTGCCGTTCAACAAGCAGCTTGTGGGATATTAGCATTTTGGGGTCGCTGGCTTGTAATATACAAGATTAAATCCATCAAAGATCTAAGCCTGGATGTAATTAATAGGACTTGCTGTCTGAGGGGAGAGCACAAAAGGTCATTAGCAAGAATGGGGAATGCAGTACTATCAAAAGACTAAAATGGCAAAGGTGATTGTGTTGTCCTTTTTGTGTTTTCGCCATGGGTTGATTAAAAAGACTCAGGTGGTCGCTTCAATCAGAAAGGTATCCTTGTTGGGGATGAGTGCAGAGCATGTTCTATTTCTCCATCATGTAACCCTGCCAATCCCTCCCAAAGCCTCGATGATCACGAGGAGCATGATAATATGTCATCAGTAGGAATCACAAGGTGTTCTGTAAGGTGAGAGTAGTTTTCGACAGTGTAATTAATTCCAGGGATTTTTACGAAGCATCTTTCATAGCGGAACCTTGAATAGCACAACGTGCACCAACCCCCAACCCCTATTCACATAACTGACTGAGTAAACCATATTTAAATGACAAAAAGTGATGATTTAATTATGTTATGTAACACGTCCTCCATGTCTCAGTCGCACCAATGTGAGTCCCAGGAAGCAGAAAAGCAATTGTGGAATAAATACAGTATAGTATATGAATACGTTTGGAATGGGATCTCGGTTGGGTTAAGCATTTGTTTCTGTCATTGAAGAGGTACAAGAATAAAGTAGTTTAGAAAGTGGCTCTTTTTGAACATGATCTTTCGGCTGGTTTTTAGCAGAAAATGGCAGATAAATATGTGTTTTGGTTCTATTGCATCCAACTTACGTCAAGAATCAGCAGCAATATAAGAACTGCTTCTGGGTCTCTTTCCATACGAAGAACCTGGGTATGCAAAAAAATAAAATGATAGAATGATTGAGTCTTCAGCTGCAGTGAACCACCAATCAGAATGATCTGTCTGACTGACAGACCTGATGCCGATTTTACAGATGAGGTCTGACAGTGCAAATTATGTTTTACACGCTGAAATGACAAGAGGCAGATTTCCCCAACAGTTTATTGTATAAAGTGGATAAAAGCCTTTAGGCAACAAATCATCCTCTCTCAGCCTCATCCAGCTCAGTTTTTCAACCCCTATTGGATCATCGCGAATTTGACTACATCTATAATCAAGAAAACATCTTTCTAATGTACATGGTACCATGTACATGTACCATTTTCCTACGGTACATGCTATTTTAGAACGAGGCAACATTATATGCAAGAAAAAAATAATAATAAAAAATTTCAAAACTCATGAGTGTTTTTGCCTGCAGTGTCCAGCTTGAATCCATACTCATTAGACGGTGATGCTACTTAAAGCAGGGAGCACAGAAAGCCAAATCAGATTCTGCAACATTCCCATTTTCTCTAGATATGGCCATCATTTTTAACAGTCAGGGTTACTGACACTGAAATTATGTTTTGGCCATTTTAAAGACAGGCACACAAGCATCAACTCAGAGAAACAGAATATATTCACTTGTGCTTTGTTTAGACTGACCTTCCACAGTGAAAATGTTCCTGTCCTATTAGTTCTGGCCCCCCTTTGTTAGCCACAGGTGTCCATTAGGGCAGATTACGCATATTCAACGCGGGCTGCCAGATGTATTCATTTTTTCTGCACAGTAGGATGCAAATGGAAAAAAGGATAGATAAAAGGCTGCAGGGCTGGCTGCAGCATATCTGTACTGTCAAGAAAAAGGGATGATTCATAGGCAAAACTTTAAACACAAGACAGACAAAAACTAAGAGATTCAGTATCCCTCCATATGTTTTCACTATCACATCAGCATTTTATAAAGGTACACTGATGATTGATTTCATCTTGAAAAGGTAATATATATATCTCTATCTTTTTGTTAAAGCCCAAGGGTTCATCCTAAAAAGCATTTTGAGAGAAGATGAAACCTTCTCCTCACATCTGACAGAAGATTTATCAGTTCCACCAACAGTGGTCCAAAGCTTCATGAATGCTATGATCCAACCCAATCCGGTAAGTAAACTACTCTTCTAACAGAAAGAAAACAGAAATACTGTGTCAAACAATCCAGACTTCTTAGAAGTAGGCTGTTCCATGTTCTTGTGTGACCAAATAAAATAAAATGTAACTAGAATACTCAAAAAAGAAATGGACCTAGGGTGATGTGCTTGAATTTTTCAGAGTGAAATGTTCTGCCCAAGAGAAGCCTTTAGGAGTCTCTGTCTTGACACTCATAATCAAAGCTCTCTGGCATTTGTTTGATAAAAAAAGTAATTTGAAATGGCCAACAGTAGGTAATTTGGTGTGAAATGGGAGCCAATAAGAGTAATGAGAGTCCTTTCTCTAAATGTCCCATAGTTGATTGTATTGTACTAATCAGGTAATATCTGAAAAAAAGGAAATTATAACTGGCTGACCAGGAAGCTGGAATACCTTGCCAACATTCTCATTTGAGGCTCTCTGATGACCTGGTACACACTGTATTATTGCTGCTTTTAGAGGAGTCTCACATAGCCAGATCTGTACTGGCCCATTTCAACTGTCATGTTCTGCAACTGTTTTATACCACATGAAATAGACTTTTTTTGACTTCTATTATAGACATCTTAGCAACTAACTTCATAATACATTGATTCTCCTACAAGTATTTGGATCAGTTTGTTTTGGTGCATCCCTCCACCCATCTATGCATCCATCCATGCATGCATTCATCATTTATACTCTGTTATATCAATGTAGATATTCAATTAAATTCAATTAGCATAATACCAGTTCAGCCACTTTACAGGCATAATCAATTCCAAGTCATCCAAGTTATTGTGATTCAATTCAAACACATCCACAGTCCACTTTCTGAGGAAACTAAACGGTCTATCTAACTGCATAATTCAAATATTTGTGGAAAACTTGGCATTTTATAGTGCTGGTTGCTAGGTCGCTGTTCTTCCTATCCAAGGATGTACTGAAACGAGTAGTGCACAGATAGGGGAATAAAGGTAATGAATGCCACTTGCTATGATTTGCCATTTGGCTGTCTAACATGTTGTCACTCAGGCTGCTTTATGATCACCAATGAAGTGATTTGCTTCTGGTTCATGTATTAGTTTTGTTCTGAAATCAACTCATTTGCATTGCAAACTGTTTGTGTGCAATGAATTGATTACTAACACATACATTCCACATTCCAGTCGGGTTTGTTTTTTCCCCATGTTTTATTAACTACCCTCTCTTGAGAGCAATGTCTTATTCTTTTTTATTTTTGCATAGATATGATTGACGTTTGGTATAGACTGGCATTCTACTACAGATCAGGGCCCTTCTATGCACAGATTGTACAAGTTGCTGATTCAGTTCAAGGCAACTGTTATTTTAAGCCTATTTGCCTTCATGCTCTATCACTGCCATGTGATATACTTTATCTATGTATGTGCATCTCTGTGTGTGAGCCAGATTTCTCGCATGCTGTTGTCACACATTATTGCCAATAACCGTGACCCTAAACAGTCAACTTTCTTATGTATTAATTCAAAAAAGGCCACAAAATCTACCTTTTGAGGTAAGAATGGAAAGCACTAGGCTCTAGTTTGTGCAACTCATTGGACTATAAAAAACTTTTTTTTTTCAGTTTTTATTTCCTTGTTTTGATTGATTCCCCAATTTCCTTCAATTTCACTTCTTGCTGTGTACTCATAACGTCAACGATACGTACGGAAACATAGTTTGCTGATTTGGTTTGTGCAAAGAATCAACTTGGTTCAGGTCAGAAATCAAAACTATCCTTCAAGAGTAGGGAAAAGATCGTTGTCTGGAGTTAAAATACTTGATTCCAATGCTGCTGCTATATTACAGGAAACCTTTATCGCACGATTGTGTACAAATGAGGCAGCAGATACTGGTGGGCCATGTGGTGCAAATATGTGTATTGATATTATTTAGAGTTTATATTCATTATTTATAGTTTGGTTTTGAGAAAAGTTTCAGTCATCAAAATATCAGGTGATGTAAAACATTTTAAGCATTTTTTTAATATATATATATTTATACACTAATCTTTAAATATAATTTAACAACACCAACTTGAAAAGCAACCCAAAGTATACAATATATGATGAGATGAAAAAAATTGTGTCATGTAGAGTTCTCTTGTTTGGCAACTTTTACCAAAGTTGGTGTTTATTTTTCAGATGATGGGCATCCCGAGCCCAGGCAATCTGAGGAGCCTCCTGTGTGAGGGGACGGATCTGGATGAGTATGTCCAATTTAGCAGCCAAGATGAGAGGGAGGCTTTTCAAAATGTCAGCTGCTCCCTCACTCAACAGCAGCTGATTAACACCCAGCAAGTCTTTCTGCAAAACCTGGATGCGAGGAGAGTGCTTTCTGAGGTAAGCTTCTCCCCACTGTCGCCCACAGAAGCGACAGATCTCAGAGAGTCTCTCGTTTGAGTTTGATGAAACTGTGAGGAACTTTGCAAGTTTGACAAACTTGGAAGGATTTTGTGAAATCCTGGAAGGATAACAAGCTTGGCAAGTGTGTTATCACTGATTATTATGAAGGGGAAGTAATAAAACTCCCTATAATAGTTATCCAAAAAGCCCGAAAATTCATGCTCTGCAAGGTCACTCACATCCAGCAATTTTAAAAAATAACTGTGACATTGGTGTTAAAATGGTAAATTGGAACTTTAGAAATGCCCTCACTTTTGCAGATAAAACAGTCATAACTTGATGTGACATATTCTAATCCATTATGACCAGATACACCAAGCTTTTATTTTTCCAGGTGCTTCTCAGGGCATACGGTTATTTTTGTTTATAAATTTATATGTGAAGCTGCGTCAGTGGTTTCCAATTTAAGTTCAAGGTTGAATGTGCAGCATCATTTTTGTGGACGTAGAAAGGCAACTTCAGGTTTTAAATGTAATATCTTGGGGAGATGCATCAGCATGTTAGAGAAACTAACACTCCAAGATAAGCAATGAAAGCATGTTAAGGTAATGGAGGGTGTTTAGACACAGTGGTAGGATCTCTATTTTGTCTGTTTCAAAAGTAAGTCACTTTCACTCATTTGTCCTCCTCTACAAGCAGAGCTTATACTATTGATCTTGTAGGTTTTCAAAGTTTTTCTTAAATCACTGCATGCAGGAAAAAGTTCCTTGCTAAATTAGTTTTCATATTCCCAAGCCAGTTGTAATCTTTAAACAAACACAACTGCAGACGCCTTGACATACCGGTGGCTGTTCTATAACTCTTAGCTGTTGTCTAACAACCATTTATATTGGCAAGTAATTCTTTGCTGTCCTCTGAAGGAATATTATTACAATGCTAACAAGTCAAAGGTGACAACAAATGCTGTACATTGAAAACAGACTTGAAAATCTTACATTTTACCAAAATCAATCATTTCTTTGTCTGCGAGGTTTCCGATGTGTACAAAAGTTATGTGTAACTAAGTGTATAAAGAACATGCAAGACTGAAAACAAAGGAGCTGTATAAGATTTGGGAAGTAGTGGAGTTGTGCAAAGAGCCCATTTGTGAACCAATTTCTCTCACTGTTGTCTTCTTTTGGGTATTGTTGTGTGCTGGAGTTATTCTCACTTAAAACACAAATACTGTAATGAAGTTTAAAGTGGACAAACAAGGTGATGTACTGTACTTACTTTGCATAAGTATAGTTTGAATCACAAACTTTCCGATAAAGTAGTTTCCACAACTTAATAATTTGAAAATTATTGTGAGCACATAGTCTGCTTCAAAAATAATTCTCAAAAACTTCCAGTAAATTAATTATAATATAAAGGTAATTATATTCCATGCCAACAATTTGGTTCATCCAAATAATTTAAAAGTTAAACGTTAATCTTTTCAGTGAGGCGCTTCAAGGCCATACCATTCAATAGCACATCAGTCCTAATATGGACATATTTTCATTATATTTTGAAAAACAAAATCCACCAGAGTCTGAGCTTTAGGGCTGTTTTTATTACATCACATGTGTCTCACCTGTGTGTCTTAACATGATTTTAACAAAATGCGTCTCTACAATCAAGCAGGTATTATTAATCAGAACCAATGTTTCTTGAATTCTGTTAAATCTCCCCATCCCCTTTTGGATGATGAAAGCCTTTTTTCTTGCATTTTTCTTTGACTTTATCTTTGAGAGAAAATATATGGGACAGCAAATCCAATAAATAAGAGATAAGGCAGGAAGTTCGTAGAAGAGAGCTTTTGAACAATTTAAACCCTCCGGTATTTTCAAACATAATGCCCAGACAAGATATGGTGGAAAAGCTCTTCAGCGCCTCAAGCAGATAGATGGAAAAGAACATCAAGCCTTCACACTTAAGGCTTGACATTGCTGAATGATTGTGATAACAACGGCAGCAACAACTGCATAAAGAAAAGGACAGGGGAAGAATTCAGGCTCTATCAGTGGAGTAAGGAGCAGAAAAGGTTGATTTAGACATTGTTTTCATAACTTTGTTTCATGTCCTCAATAATGAAAGAGAAAGTCCTGACATTATAAACATGGAACTAGCATATCAGAAACTATCCAGATATCCGTTCTTCATCAAAGTGCTTTAATCTGTTTTCAAAATCGAAATATTTTTTTGTTGTCCAGCAAATCTTTTAGTTTTCATGCCAAACAAGGTTGAGTTGTATCCTAAAATAAATTTAAAAAAACACAACCAGCAGACGGGAAGACAGGAAGCAGTTTTAGACATGATGCTGAAATTAAAAACCTTCCTCTGACAGCTTGCAAGTGGTTTGTGGATGATCAAATGATCTGGAGCTCACTGAATTTGATCCCTGTTTCATCCACATTCCTTTTCTTTAATGATAAAAGATGCCCTAAGTGAATGTTCTCAAGTGTTCTTTATTATTTGAATAATACCTTAGAGGTGGTTTATTTGTGATGAATTTGATCAATAATTCAAAAGGCAGTGTTCCACATCGAGCCTTTCTTCATACTTCCGCCTGGGTTTTGATCTTTTCACTTCCACTCTTTCTTAACCCTGATCTCGCATTAATTTCTGGGCTTTTGGACTTTGTATGCTGAAACACAACATGAGAACCCTTAATACAGGCTATGCTTGACACTTGATGCATGAAAATGGCAGTGGTTGAAAGGGCATGCCATTTAGTTCGTCTGATTCTGTTCATATTGTGCGCCTTCAGAATGTCACCGTCCAGAATGTCAGCTAGAGCCCAACACTTGTCATCTGAAAGCACACTGCTGGGGCTAATGATGTTACACAATGATGATGCAATTCATTGGTCAAAATGCACAGCTTGCCAGAGTGCAGTAATGAGAACATACGGCTAGTATTTTTAGCAGCTGTGTGGACACAAGCAGTCGTAGAAATCATGAAGATGTGTGACAAATGATAGGAAAACCTGAGCACTTGACCTTTGTAATAAGGATTGTGAGGTTCTGTAGCACGGAGAGCAGCGTTTTACTGTCAATGACTTTTGTGTTTGCAACTGAAGACAAAGTTGTTCTGAATGATCACCATGATCCTATAGTGGAAAATGTGTAGTCCAACAGAAGTTGACTCCTGCAACACAAAATTCCTGGATCTTTGGTCTGCTATGTTAGTCTGACCCAATAGCTAAAATGGGATGATGTCTTTACAGTAATTGACTTCCACCTGAATTCATGGAAGCCATCATGGCAGCATGGAGTGCTTCTGCACCATTGATGCTTGATCCTTGCTTTTACTTCCATATGTCAATTAATTGATACATTCAGATTTTTATAACTGTTCCTCTCTAAACCAAATTTGGACTTTCCCTTTAGCTACCTTCAGCTTTGGACCTGAACGCGACAGATACAGCGGCGCTGATGAGGAGAACCACTTTAAATGCACTACCGTTTATTGAAGAGGTCAGTTCTAGAAACAAATACATTCGTTTGGAATTTACTTTTATTCCCTTAAAAGGTGATATTTTACTGGAAATAAATTGGAAATCAGCTATATTTTCTTTTAACTTTGTGGTATATATAGGTTGCCAGGCTACAACGCACCACAATCTTTAAGGCAGCTGAGTCCCTGGATTTCAAGGAGGACTCAATCGGAAGTATCAATATGCTGCTGTGTGGAAAGCAGCCTAACTTCAATTCAACCAATATGACCCTCAGTTTACCTTCACCCAGACAGATGGCTAACAACGAGTCAATTTCCATTATGGGCAACAGTTCCGGTAAGTGCTGCACCGAGCTGCTTTAGAAAGAAAAGCCGTCACATATTGCCTGTGTCTCAATCATCAAACTACGTTTTAGACTCCCTGCACTCTACACAGGCAGGAAATGGAGACAATTCAGAAATCTCTGCTGCTTAATGTGCTCTGTCTGATTTGTGGTAATTTTGTGGCCACATACTGTTTAAGCTGTGCTGCATTTGGAAAATGGGAAATTGCTGTGAAATCACTATGGGTGACACAATATAGCTGTCATGACTGATCTAATAAGTTTTCCCACCATTTTTTATGGGAGGATTATGATGTTTTGGTACTTTTTGAATTCCCGAGACTGCAAGTAGCACAGTGCCAATCTCGGTGTGGCAAGGATCTTTTTTTAAGACTGTGGTGAATAAACAAACACTTGAAGTAGCGTAATTATATTTCATTAATTACACAGGAGAGATAAATTGAAGGCAACCATTTGTATTTCCTGCTTTAAAAATATCTATGGTGGTGTAAAAAGGGAGATGAATTAGAGGTGCATGCTACACCGTGCAGTGAACTGTGCAGGGTGGACAGGATGTGACCACTCGTGCACATACAGGAGCAAGCACCTATGACACAGTTGGCTCCTCCGCCTGAGTTGGAAACTGGGTTTGATTAGGAATACATCATAGCAGTATGTGTCAGCGGATGGCATCTGCTGTGGCCGATCAAATCATTCTATTTCAAAGCTGTGTGCTCCCCGGCCTGGAATAATGATGTTTTTCGCAGTGGTGAGGAAATTCCAGACCAGCTTGTCCCAAGTGGAATAGGATGCTCTCTGGCTGAGTCAGATATAATACATGATATCTTAAAAATGAATGTATGGCAATCCAAACTTCCCACAGAGGAATGATGGTGTTTCAAAAACGCTTTTTAGCACCTATGAATATGAGCTAATATATGTGCTCTTCAGAGACGGGAAGATAATCATGGCAGCCATGTTCTTGGTATTTATACTTGAACAAAAGGCCGTTTGAATTTCCTTGATGTTGGCTTTAAAACCCCTACAGTTGAAAAAACTGTCAAAAGTGCCTTTTCTTTTGCATTTTGCACAACTGTGTTTTTGTTATGATCATTAAAAAGTATTTTCCATTAATTTGATGAACATCTACTTTAATTTCAGTCAACTATTTTAGTGCACATGTGCTGCTGATCCTATCTCCCAGCCCTATTAAAACATTAACATTGATGGTGCTCAGTGGAGGTATTGTTGTCACTGTATTGTAATTTATTGCAGTGTAAAGCTTGTAGCATCATTTCTTGCCACAGATAATGCTTATTACAGGTTTATTTTATGCAAACACATATTGAGGAAAAAAGTACAGAATACATGTGTGCATGTGTGTGTATTTGCATGTGCTGATGTTTCACTCCTGTAATTGGTAAAAGCAGAAAAAAAATTCTCCCAGCAATCGTACATCATCCTTTGATCTTACCTGCTATTCAGTTCCTGTTGCTTTCGAGTTTGTTTTGATCCTTGAGTGAGTTTAGTGGTTGAGTACTTTATCAAAGTAAAACGGACATATAGGGTGAATGTATAAAGGATGTTTGGGCTTTTCTGCTTTATACATCCGCATGCTATTCATTATCTTCAAAAGAAAGAGAAGGATATTGCCAGGCCATATATTGTATGCATGATATGTGGTTTAAAATCGGATGCCCAAAGTAATAGTCCCAACTACCACACAGTGCTTTACAGATGATTAAAGTCCAATTTAAGGTATCTGCCTTGTTTAAGGAGATACCATTATTATTTTATCATCCATGTGAGTTGGTCATTCATTTTGCTACAAGGAGGCTAAAAATTGTGTGGATATATGACTATTTGCATTTGTCCAGATCAGCAATCCTCCATCCTGGTCCAAGGCCCACTATCCTGCAGGTATTAGATATTTCCTTGCTGCAACACACCTAATTCAAATGAAATAGATCCCGGACAGGCTCTGGACAAGACAGCTATCGACCCATTAATTGGAGTTGGGTGTGTTGCAGCAGGGAAACATTGAAAAGTCTGCAGGACAGTGATTGAAGTACATGCAAAAAGTTCGACTTCGTTTGAAATCCTCTGCATTTTGACTCTTCTGTTCTCAAAGTGTCACCTCCATTGAGTTGCAGTGGAAAAATACTATATAAGCAAATTGCAAACACTTTTATCAGCTCTGTTTGGGACATCAGTTTAGCATGAAATCATAGTTACAATCACAGATAGACATTCATTTATGCACACTTAAAATGTACATTTCTAGATATAAAATGTTATTACAAGCTCTGCATCAGCAATACCACTGCACCTTATGGTAACACCAGGTATCAAGATATAGTCACTGCATCTCTTGCTGACATCAGGTATCATATAGGACAGGGGAACCCAAGTCCGGTCATGGAGATCTACTATCCTGCAACTTTTAGATGCAACCCTTCTCCAACACACATCCCGCTGATCCCCTGACATAAGACATATTCAGCCAAGGAATAGTTCAGTACTCTCTCTCGCTTGACCAATGCTCTATTTTCCTGCCTGCCCTGCTTGTCAAGGAGCTGGCTCACTTGTCTTTTTCTCTCCAATTACTAATAAGTGAATTAAAATTGATTATAAATGTTTTAGTTATGATTATTTTGATTATGCGGGTTAGTACTTATCATTGTTGTACCGCTCACTATGCATCAGTGCTACTTATCATTAAACTGTCTTGATGCAAACATTAGGTCATTTTAAATTGACTCTACCCTACGCAGTGTTTTTGCAGACCTGCTGTGTGCTGACATTTTAACAGTATTAGACACAAGATAACTCAGCCTTCTGATGAATCTCTGTCCGCAATCATATAGTTTTCGTGACAGTTTGTATGTAACGTATGAATGCATGTATGTATGAATGTATCTATGCGTATATATGAGTTAATACACTTAATTTTAAAAGAAGGAAATTGACCTGAGCATGCACGATTTTGACAGGGATCACTCAAACAACTTTTTTTCTTTTCAGCAATTGCGGTAATTTCTACTGTAAGCACTGGATCTTTTTGAAAAATAATTAATTTAAAGTGCTAATAAGCTCAACAACAAAACATATAAGGGATTACATGTTTTATTTTTTATACTTTTAAAATATATAATTTATTTTTTATAAACGTAATTACGCTGAAAAGGATATTTGATATATTTTCATAGTATTTTGGATTTATAGACTATTAAACCAGAAAAAAAGGATTAAGAAACAATTGTTGGTAGTAGTGTTTGGGGGCAGCTTAGGAAATAACTAAATATGTTTGTTTCCTAAAAGCTTTGAGAATGAGATCAACTGTGTAACGTGTTGTAGCCCTGTGCTCATTAGACACCCCATAGTCCTGTTTCATTAAATAATTCTTTGGAGAAAACTGCACAAAATTAGATTTTAATAAGAAGGTTTTATACACTAGCGATAAAGTAACACCAAGAGTGGAGCTGCATGCTCATGCCAGCATAAATGAGCAAAAACGTATCCTCCTAACATAATAAGGCACAACATCTTTGTTAGAGGGCTAATGGCTTTTTGGGTTTGCTGTTGCATTTTATGATGCTGTTCTATGTTAAATGGATCAGGAATATATAGCATGTCTGCATAATGTTATGCCACCCCTGCTTTGTAGTGTAAGCATAAGAAAAGTACGACCAAAGGAACAATAGAATTAATACCAAAACATGGATTTCTGAACTGAGAAGGGATATTGCTGTTCTTTGTTGAACTTCGTTTTTTCCCATGACAGTAAATAGATCTACAACGTTGCCATTTTGCAGCAAGTCATTAAATTGCCTTGAAATTTCATTGTTCATTCTAAAATGACTTCAGCCGATATATACATACAGTATATGTAACCTCTTACTAAGTGATTTGAGCTGAAAAAATGTTCAGTGTAAAATGGGTGATGTCCTAGTTACAACTGTCACTGGGTTGTGTTTGAACAGCTTGCTGAAGCAGAAAAATTGGAGGTGGTCAACATGTTATTTTTGCCTCCTATAGGAAGATATCTTCTACTTTTATGACATACTCCAGCCATCATGACACATTTATGTCTTGACTTAGTGCCAGGTTATGGTTTTCCCCAACAACCAAACACTAAGTTATGAAAGCTGAATACAAATGTGATCAAATAAACAAGACATTCAATTTGAATTCTGCATACTGTAATTTTTCTGCAATGTCAAGCACTACCAGAAGATACGACTGCCATTTTACTTTTCTGGAAATAACGAACACATGCCATGTATAGCCATGTACAGCAGTTTTCATTGGCCATTACATCACAAAGTGAAAACATTAGACAATAGACATGAGAAATCCCTATTACCTATCATAAATGAACCATGATCAGAACTTCATCCAGGGCATGGTTTGTTTTCACCAGGAGATGTTTACCTCCCCAGTGTATGGAGTGTGTATGGAGCCGTTGCTGGGAGTAAATTAGGAATCTATTAGCTGAAAGCACATTGATCAGATCCATCCACCACTTCATATCCACAAAGGGGGCACATTTTCTTGATTGTTGGAAGTCATGTGGAGCATGTCGCCAAAGTGATATTTGTATGTGTTAAAATGAACAAGGAGAAATTTAGATTCCTAGTAAGGCATGTAAACATATTTTGTGTGTCTGGAAAAACAAACAATACATTATCCCAGAAATGACAGCACACTTTGTGCTGAGTTACGATGAGAAAAAGGACTACGTCATTTACCATGGGTAGGCTATCTGTTAATAATCAGTAGTGCCCTTTTTATTAATGCAAACATTTTTAGGGAATTAATTAATCAAGTCTATCCTGACAGTTGTTGGGAGTGAAAATGGCCTGATTGGATGTCAGAAAGGCATCTTTATGTCTTCTATAAGAGAGGGATAGCAATAACATTTATTCAAGCTTATTTGATTTCTGTGGACAAAGCTGGATTTCTGCTGCCTTGTTAGATATAAGAAATGCTTGATTGTGCACCAGGTGTTCACATGATTGGCGTCACTGAAATCTCATACTGAGTTTATCAAAGGGTAAATATCGAAGTACATGATTGTCTGACTCTTTTTGTGCATTACACAAAAGGCCTTCAACATGAGCCATGTAAAACTTAAAGTGAGATTTATGTTTTTATGTGCACACACATACAAAGATGTTGCTGTGTGAGTAAGACGGTGTATGTGTGCATTTGTTGCATTTATACTGCAGCGACAGCGCTGTCTCCCTGAAATGCTGAATTCAGCCCATCTCAGGGTACAACTCAGATCTATTAAATTTGCCTGGTAAGTTTTGGGGCTAGCTTGCGGCTGAAAGCAATTATTTAACTGTGGCTAAACCAAGTCTAAAGAGCAGATCTATTTTTCTTTTTCAGACTTCTGTTTTATAATAATGTAAGATTCTGTGTCAAGAAAAACTACAGGGCTCTGGAATATGTGAAACCATAATGAGATGGTCAGTTTAGCACAGAGAATAAAAAAAAGCTAAATTTGTCCAAGATAGAAGGTTGCCACATATTGGGGTCTAATTTTTTTGCCCTCTTTAATAATGCTATATTATAAAGCAGATCTGTTTTTAAACACTTTGTGAAAATTAGAGAAGTAAAAACACTGTATTTTATAGATATTTATATACTTGGGATCTTTTAAAGTGTCATACTTTCCAAAATGTAGGAATTAAGGAAACTAAAGAACCCCTAATATTCTCTGTCAGGTTAATCTCTTTTCGAAGGGTTTTTAGAAACTAAATATTTAGAAATCAAACACTGAACATTGTACTATGTAACTGCTTTATGATTGGCATTTAAATCTACAGTGCTTTGTTTTGTCTTTAAATTATTTGCTGTATGATGGAATTGAAAAGCATCCATTAATTTTAAGCCGATGAGAATATTGAATGAAAGTCTGAATATATTTAATGAAACTTGAGAATATTGAATGAAACTCTTAATATATTGAATGAAAGTTCGAATATATTGAATGAAGTCTGAATATATTGAATGAAAGTCTGAATATATTGAATGAAAGTCTGAATATATTGAAAGGAAGTCTGAATATGTTGAATGAA
>JAVQJG010096946.1:0-11991 GCA_036024015.1 Craterocephalus amniculus
ACACGCCCCCCCCCCTCCCCAAAAACCGAGCTTGGAGCCACCAGCGGAGGAGAGGAGCTACGTGGCGACCGTAACCCTGATAAACGCGCCGCGACAACGCCGCTTCTGCTGCCAGAGGATGCTGGTCGCCCACTGGACTCCTCAGCTGTGTTTTGAAGCTCGTTCCAACTCCGGGGCCGGCTACACGGGCAGGAATTACACCCTCTGATTTCTACGGTGAGAAAAAGGGTTGCAGAAAACAGTTTGTTTATAGCGAGGCAAAACTCCAAGCCCATGTACCTGGCCCACCAGTTACAAACACAATATAGCAGCTGGATTCATGTTTGGAGAAAATGAAGCAAAAAAAAGATAACTCAGAAGCAAGAATTCTGAGAAAAAAAAAAAAAGCTGACAGCTAATACTGCTGTTCAGGCAAGTAGAATAAATATATTGATCCATGGTTGATTTGAATGAGATGTATAGAAAAGTCAGTTTACACTTGCTGACGGGAATAAGAGGCAATGGGTGAAACCTTCTCGCTTCAAACCGTCTCGCTCCATCATGTGTTGAAATAAGCCTTTTGATCATTTTATCCCAGTGAAATGGGATCTCTACAACAAGCTTGACTGTTTTTTGTGACAATGAAACGTTTCCACCAGGCACTTGAACACTACCTCTTTATGGCCATTATCAGGTGAAAAGCTCACTAATTCTCCAGGAACTAAAATAAAACCTCATTACTAAACTGATGATCATCAATCATAGTCCGACACCACAGGGCTGCTTAAAAGAAAAAAAAACCCTTCAAGTAAAAACATGACAATCAACGAAACTGCAGTTGCACCATTATTTATCTTTTTGGTTGCCTACAAGCAAAGGTGGAAAACTCCGAAAACACGCTGCTCATTCGACTCATGTGTCGCAAAAGTGGCAAAAACTTTCCAAAATGCTTCAAATGTAACTGTACTTTTGGGTCATACAAGTCCCCTAAAGTCCTCTTCCCTTCGTTCAACTGATTATTGCACTAAAAGGAAACTATTGAAACGATCAAGTCATCCACCGTCTCAAACATCTGAGGGAAATGCAAGGAGAAGAACTGAGAGAGAGGGATGCGTGGTGACTGCTAAGGTTAAAAAGGAAAGCTTACATGATTAAGTAATTTTAACAAAAGGTAGAATCATAAAATGTTTCACATAATGCAGAACAAACATAACCAGATAAAACAGTGTTATACTTAAATAAACTCCATTAATGGCTGCAATTCAGCAATTGATATATCAGCCAATATAAAACAGCCCCAGTTCAAATATAACAACTGACTGTTACAATTAAGTAAAATTCATTTAAAACTTACAGGACAACAAGCTCTTGTTGTGACTATAAGGGGGCATTTATACCTCGTCGCCAACAGATGGCAGTGTGCTCAAAAGAACATGTGGCTCCACACAAGTAACACATTAATGAGAAGTGACAGAAAAAGAGAGAGGAAAGGTAAGAGTGGCAACTGGGAGGACCGGTGGTCCGTGAAACTATTCTCCAAAATAATTCAACATATCTCTCCCTTGTTTTAAACCTTGGGAACTACCGACAAACTACAGTAAAACTGAAAGAATGTAAAAGTGCTGCTGCTCAAACTGAATTGAGGTACTAGAAATGGCAAAAGAAGCAGAATAGTAGAATATTAAAGGAGGGGAAAAGTAAAAACCAACAAAAAAAAAACAAACAAAAAAAAGAAAAACACCCATTTGGCCACAAGGAGACAAAACAGTGAAAAACAGACAGGAGGGGCTTTGAAAGGGGGCCTGATAAGGGTGGAAATAAACTAGTTGGCTGGTTTAATATTGCATAATAGTGCTGAGTTTCTCTTTTGTGTGTTTTTTAAAGCAGCGTTTGCATCTTCAGTCCAGTGTGGGGGTGCCTCCTCCCCTGCCTCCTCCCTGCTTTCCTCTGCACAGTGTCAGGTCCGGATTGACTGGGCATGTGGGTGGGGTGGGACATGCACCTATGAGGGCTCCATGACTGGCAACCCTGGCGTACGTGATTTCTGTGTGTGTGTGTGTGTGTGTGTGTGTGTGTGTGTGTGTGTGTGTGTGTGTGTAAGTGTGTTCATGGTTTGGGAGGGTTGTTGTTCGCTCAGGCGAAGTACATGGTCCTCAGTGTGTCGTGGTGAATCTGAACAGCTTTGGCCAGCGCCTGGGGGTCTCGACCATTGCTCTGACCAGACACGTGGCTGCCCTCGGCACTGTGGAGAGACGGAGAAAGGACGAGCTGTGACGCACCGCAAACCCTCATGGCATGAAGTTTAGCAGCTTTAACATCCAGAAATCAAAGAGCTGGCTCTGGCTGGTTTTATCCCCCTTACCTGTCATGCTCTTTGTCCACCAGATGGTAGCGGGCGCGGAAGGCCACCAGGTGGGCGTAGTATGCTGGCGCGGGGATGGAGACGGAGCGGGTACAACGCACATAGGTGTGGCACAACTGGTAGGTGAGCAGCTGGAACTCGTCAGCGGTGAAACAGTTGTCGTCCCACAGCACATGGTAGTGGGAGGGCCGGCTGGTGCCCTGAGAGGATGGAAAAGCATATTTTATAGTTTTTCTTTTTACTTAGTTCACAAGAATTTACTCTTGTGCACATAAAAACTCTATAAAAATGTGAGCAAAACTTTCTAAGGTACAAAACAAAGTATAACGGTCACTGTACAATGTCTGTCTGTGCTGTTGCAGAATTTTGTTGGCTTGGTTTTAATCCTTTATAATCTGTAGAAGGAGGGAAGGAATTTAAAATAAAAGGATGTATTAAAATGTTCTTTCGCTGTAACCAAAATGGGGGGAATAAATTCCAGCAGGACAAAGTTTGTTTGTAACAGTTTGGGACATTGGTGGTCGTCAGACAAGAACAGAGCTTAACTTTCTTTATCAGGAGTGCACCCATAGCAGTTTTCTGGCTGATCAATGATCTTTAAAAAAATCTGACCTGCTGATACCGATTTTTGCTGATTTTTCTTTAGAACTGGCTTGACAGCTTACATCTTCAATGTACCAATTTTGTTTTATTGAAAAACAAACAATACCCACACTACAATGCAAACTTTAACTGCAAGTTTCCTAAAAACAAAAATTAATAGCTTTGAGCATTGCTGTCCACATAACAAAAGTATCAGTTCCTTTAGTCTAATTTCAATATTAACACAAAAAAGCCTGTTTTGAGCCTCTTACTAAATTAAAGTTAACAATATTTTGCGTGTTCTGCATGCAATATAAAAAAATGCAATTATTTTAAAATAAAATCGGTGAATAAGATCGGTTTCACATGCATTGATGTGCTGATCGCAGATCCCCCAAAATTAAGGAAATCGGGGCAGAGAGATCGTCCAGCTGATCAATCGGTGCACCCCTATTTTTTATTCAACTTGAAATATGTAGACGAGAGGAATATAAATATTAGTAAAAAGCTGTTTTTGTTGTCACTTCTTCATTACACCTTCAATACAGGTCCAACGACACAGAAGGCAAATGATAGCGGAGTAAAGAAAAAGCATCGGGTGGGGCAGAGAAGATGAGAGGATATTCTGACCTGTATTCCAGCGTGACTGCAGAGGTAAAAATCAAACTCATAGGGATGCGTGATGTCCGTGTCCACAGTAGTACCAGCAGGAATGTTTCCACTACGTCCAACCTGCGGAGGCAAAGTTTAAGTTCGTTAGTCCTCGCTGGTACAGTACCCGCTGATTGCATTTCACAATGAAAATAATGAAAAACCCTGCAGAACACAAGACTTTAAAGCAGCAAATTATATCAGGAAGTAAAAAAAGTTCTAGTAATCAAAAAATTGGTTGAAGCAAACTCAAGCTGAAGTTCCCTCAGTGCTTCCCAAAACAACCAATTAAAACACTAATGCATTGGAGAGCTTAATGCTCTGTATCTGAGTGCCTGTGCAGAAAATGAGGTTGTTACTGGCTTGGTCTTACTCGGGAGGCCTTGAGTGCCACTCCTGAGCTATTGGTTTGTGTTGAGCCCTAATGCTTTAATCGAATGTAATTACTCAGGTTATGGGGGTGAACAGACTAATCGACAAGAAAAGGTAACTAAAGAAGCCCATGTTCAGTTTTCATCACCCTAATAAAGACCATAAACTGAAATTACTGTCCAGCAGTTTTATGGCCCTTCCAACCAGAGACAAGGTTTTCATCCACTACTCTCCATGCTCAATTTATATAGTTTCTCCTTACGGTGGGATTGATTAAACCCTAAAAAAAATTCACGAATATCCTTTTTTTCCCCCCAATGAACCCCTTCAGGTCTTAAAACTAAATTCTCCACCTGTACATACGTACTCATATCTATGTGAATAAAACAAAACAAATAAGCCCAGCTTCTATTAGGCAATTTTATTTGTATAGCACATTTCATGCAAGAGGAAAGTGCTTTACATAAAAGATTAAAAGCATCACAGTAGTGTGCAGAGGTCATTGAAAATCCAAACCAAGAGAAAGAGGGACAAGATTAAAAACATGGTTGAGTTGAAAAATTCCACCTTAAAAGAAATGTTGCATTACCAAAACACCCTTAACTCTCTTAACTTTCTGTTATTAAAGAGGTAGTAATGTGTTGTTAACATTAGATGAACATCAATCATGTTTGAAACCATGTTTTGTCTGTTTATGTTGTTATGTCTTCTAAATTCACAATAAAAGCCAACAACATATATTGACATATATTGACTGGATCTCATTTGGAAGAAGTCTTAAAGAAAATCAAATAATTCATGTAACAGATATTAAGACGGCATAAAAATATAATGCTGATGCATAAAAAGAGGCATAAAAAGAATATGGACTATAACATGACACACCACACTAACTTTAAAGAGGCTCATTATCTTGTCATACTAAAAAAAGAGTGTGTGAGCCATTGTTTCTGTAGTGTTTGGTGGGGACTTACTCTCTCGTTGCGGTCGGCACAGAAGAGGCGTGTGTGGTGGCGTTTTTGCACGACAATGTAGGTAATGCCTGGCTGGTACTCCTTCTCCAGGCTGATACAGGCCTCACGGATGGCCAGCAGCTCATAATACAGCACCTGAGGAGGAGGAAATCTCTGCTTGAAGACTTCCACTTAACACAAACAACCTAGGCTTAAAACCGTTCCCTTAATACCAGCAACCATTTTAGAAGGAGTTTGTGGTGGGTTTTTAGACATAAAACTTAAATTAAGAGGGACAAAATGGGGAAGCAGACCTGTCTGAACTGGCCCTCTGAAACTCCGTCCCTGTAGAAAATGATCCTGGTGGGCTTGTACCGGGTCGACTTGTAGAACTGGATGAGGAGTTCTCGCACCATAGAGGCCAGATCCTGGATTACCTCCTGCCTGGGTCTTTGGACACGCACAGTAGCACAGTACCTGCTGGGGTGGGCGTCCATGCTGCCAACCACCTGCAAGATGCGTGATTAGCAGAAAGCGTGGAAATGAAGGAGAATAAAATGGAATGAGATAGGAAACGCAACATGAAAAAAGCTCAGCGACTCGTAAAAGAAGAAACTTACTGCTGCAATCGAAGGTTTCTTCCCATCTCCGGCCGGCGGATGTGTAACATCTGCCCCCAAGAAGATAACCGGCTGCTGAAACACTGATGGTCTGTGGATTTACAGACAAAACATGCATTGAAAGCAGCAGGTATCTGTAGAGTCAAAGCTCATTGTCATCAATATCCTGAAACTATTAAATTAAAACAAATTGAGCAAAATTATTGATTCCAAACAGGTTTTACTGGAAAAACGTGAGGGTAGAAGAGGGTGGCTCACCGTTGGTGAGGCACCAGGATGTTGTTTATGCCTCCCAGCTTCACATTGATCTTGAGGCAGAGG
This sequence comes from Craterocephalus amniculus, assembly GCA_036024015.1. Taxonomy (NCBI): domain Eukaryota; kingdom Metazoa; phylum Chordata; class Actinopteri; order Atheriniformes; family Atherinidae; genus Craterocephalus; species Craterocephalus amniculus. Next base: position 5,841 of record JAVQJG010096946.1, read on the forward strand.
TTGGAGAGTGTCTGAGGCGACGTCTTCACCACATTCTTCACCTGGACACACTGGGTCGCCATGCCCAAGAGGGTGTCTCCAACTCGCTTCACCTCAGCTTTAAAAAAACAAACAAACATATTTGTCATATTAAAACCACAGTAAAAACTCTAGAATACCAATCTTACAGGATTGAACCCCAGAGAGAACTAGTTTAAACAATTGTCATTTTTTAAAGAAAATGTATGTATATTATGACAAATAAGCAATCAAACCAACTTGTAATACTTGAAGATCATAATTCCCCTGTAATATTTCCAAAAGATACACCAGATAAAAACAGCTTTCTAACCATAAACTGGAGTTTTTCCAGGCAGGATGACGATGATGAGCTGCAGTCCAGCGTAGGTGTTCTTCAGGTGTCTGAACATGGGCTCCACACTGTCTGCTCCCTGGGCGTATTTGCAGAAACATGGCTGGCCCTGGATAGGCATCCCAGCGTCCTTTGAGATTTTACGCAGCTGGTCAGTGAAACCCCTGCAGAAGCGATGAAAGGGAGCAAAAGGTAAACTATCACTGAGTAACACAAATGCTTCCAAACGTCTACGAGCAAGCACACAGAACTTTCCTGTGGCTAATTATTTGAAAAATCAGAAAATCCTGTCTACAGTCATTGTGTGTTTATTGAAGCCTTGTTTTCATATTAACACCATGCATCACAGCTGTACTCTGCAGGCCTTTGGGATCAGAAATCCTGCTGGAATACTTGAAATTCCAGCTTGAGAGATTGCATTACAGGATAAAATGCAATTGGCATAATCGCTCCTGCCAACCTTTTCATAATGCAACACTAGGTCTTAAGAGGTTTTAAACTTCAGATGAAAATGCTGTTTTTGTCCAGCTGACTTTTATTTATGAACCTACTCTGTCCTGGTACTTACTATCAAAATAAAGACTGAATTAAAAAGACTGAGTGCCTGCATGAACACTTGGTCCCTCTGCAGTCTTTTTCTCTGACTTAGTCATCACATTAATGAAAATGATCTCACTTGAGAATTTCTTCGCGACATTGTCGCTGTGTGGCGAAGCAGGCGATGGCCCACATCTTGATCTCCACCCCTGTGTGGAACTGCTTCCCCCTCATGTCCCAAACCCCGTGGCTGGGTGTGGCTACAGTGCGGTTCTGAAACGACATCGCAGGCTCAACACATGTACTGATGATTATGAGGGCAGGCATTCATGTACTGTATGTGACTCAGGCAAAAGAAAGCAGCATGAAGGCAACCTCATACATCAGCAAGCCCACATGCACCCTGCACAAAAATTCACAGACACAAAACTAAGGACCATTTTCACATTTAATGCCTTAATGAACTTTAAATCTTATTGAATAGCTTGTTCTGCAGTCTAGAATATGTAGGATGAAATGCAGCATTTTGTGCATAACTATGATGCAGTTTTAAAAAGCATAAATCCAAATGTATGATAAGAGGTGTGTCTCATCAAAGAAGGTAAACAGATGTTAATCACAATAGAATCAGTCTCAATAAGCTGCTGCTGCGAGTTTTCTAGATTTCTTAAACTCATTGCCTCTCAACTTCAAAAATGAAAATCAGTTTATTTTGCAATTTCAAATGATGATCTTTTGTTAGAAGCAACTTAATCATAACTTGTATAATCTTTTGGTCAAAATGTTTAGTATCCACACATCATTTGGAATCAGAGGCTGTGCCATTGAGACTCAACAAAAAACAAACAAAATTCAAATAAAGACACCATTCAAGTACAAACAGAAGCCAGTGAGTTAGTTTCCCCACAGAGACGGTGGAATAAAGTATGCCAAAGGGGAGAGCGTGTCAGACAAACAGAGAAAATGGGCGTGATTTAAAAGAAGGGTACCATAAAGTGCTCTGTGCTCACCCTGCCGCCGTATTGCAGCATGGGGGCGGGTAGCACTCGCCCCGTCACGTGGGCCATCTCGTCGCGCACTTTGAACTGGAATTCCTGCACGAATGGATCGGCTTCATAGTTGGCACTGCGCACCTACGGGGAAAGAAGTGGGAAAATTAGCGAACAGTCAAGCTAAAGTCACGATCAAAGATCTCCAGAATATTTCCTTTGCCTGCTCATTTGTTTCTGTCATATTTTCTTACAGCCTTGTTTTTTATACGGCCAGAAGTTAGAGTAGCACACTACAACTATCATTAGTATTGTAGAAAAAACTGGGCAGCTGGTTAGCTTAGCGGCAATATAACTAAAAAGAGAGGGAAACAGCTTGTCTAAAAGTTACAACGTGACATCAAGCACCACTAAAGGGCATCATAACAGCTTAAGTGTAATCTGTTACTATAAAAACAAAGTGTAGAATAAAGCAAACTGGTACAAAAAAAGGGAAGGCATATTACAGTAGCATATAGTAGCAATTTCCACAGGCCAAGTCTCAGAAAGAACCTGTATACATTTATTTAATGCCTCAGCGTTTGTACTATGGTGCAGCGGAAAGATGGCTCAGTTACAGACTAACAGCAAAATGCCAGGTGTCAGTACCCTCGTCATCCCTGCTGCTGTGATATCAAAATGTATTACAGAATTCATTTTGTACTTGACAGACACAGCTTATCAGCTTGTTTTCCACCCACATATTGTACTGCCAGTTTCAGCCAATCGTGCTTGACAACACAGCGATACAATAGTTTCTCGTATGAGAGCCGAACCATTTTGCTTCTTTGTGCACTGATAGGGAGTTTAATAAGGTAACAACAGCAGGTTTGAAATGTGTGCTGCTAATCTGATGGTAGCCAGAGGCAGTCGGTGGGCATGTTTTTTAGTCTCTCCAGCTACAAGACGGTGCAGACACTGGAGCAGATTCCCATTAAAGCCATTACGACCGTGGCATTTTGATGACCCTGTCCAGGTCTGCAGCGCAATTACCACATGTGATGGAGAAGCACAGAGACATGCCTCTGTTAATAACAGAAAATGAGGATAAGGGAGAGGTGAGCTGATTAGCAAACCAGTAATTTGACATTAAGATGAGAAGCACGGCACAGTGTTGACACTGAATTTCTACAAGTGTTGCTTACAGCAGCTGAAATAGTCTATCAATCATTTTATGTTACATTTTGACTGCCGATGACTATTAGCTTCTGTGAACGGGGACCGTCTTTGAGTTCAAGGGTCTGTGTTCTTACCCACCTCTTTCAACATATGAAATGTGGTGGAAAAAAGTTTTCGGACACCCTTCGAAATGTACATAATTACAAATAATTTCAATTTAAAGAATTTTTATGGCCTTTTTTAAGGTTTTGTTGTGTATTTTTGCTGTGGCAGTAAAAATTAAACTGCATTTAAAGACCTAAGAGTGATTCTTAATGCACTATTTTGAACATGTATTTGTTTTATAGTTTTTTATGCTTTTGTATGTGTTTATCTTTTGCTTATATTGTACAGCACTCTGGTACAATGTTCTTGTTTTAAATGTGCTAAGATAAAATGGACTGAAATGGATTAGATTCTTCACCAAATGCATGGGGTGACCAAAAACTTTTTTCCATCACAGTACATCTTAATTAAATTGTAAAATCATGCTTGTTGTAAAAAGAAATTTAAATAAATAAATTGTAAAACACTTCTTTTTGGTCTTTGTAACTAATCATAAAAAATAGAATTCAGACTAAAATTTTTCAGAGGATGAATTCTGGATGGAATACTTACTGCCTCTTTGTTAAAAGATACAAACCAAAAATACAATACAAGACACTTTATTATTAAAAGTAAGAAAACATGACCATCCAGTGAATATATTAAGCCAATACTTGTACAGATAAACTATAATATGACAAACAGTCTACTAATAAATGCCATTCACTGTGGTTTTCAACCACAGTTCATCCCAGTGTTTGGGAACTCACCAGCCTGCTGATCTCCTCCTGTCTGTCAGGTGCAGAGCGAGCTGTGGCTTTAATCATTGTGGAGGTCTGATTATCTGTCAGCTTTTTAATGCACCGTTGCCCAGCTACGATGTTACACACCTACCGGAAGACAAAAGCAACATTCGTTTTTATTATTGAGACTTTTTGCATGTCGGATGTTTCCCACATCTGCTAAAACGTGACACTACAGCTGACTCGATGAAATGGTTAACAACGCTCTTCCTCACCTCTAGGGGCAGGTAGGTGTGCTTTTGCTCCTGGCCCACCTGTAGACAGGGTAAATGTGGGTATTTGAGCTGCAGGTTGTACTTCTCTCTGAAGTACTGGGCTACAGTACGCTCTACTGTCTGACCGTTCTCCAACTGCAGAGGGAAACTGCAACGGAAAAAAAAACAAAAAACATTAAAAACTATTTAAATACACTTAAAGTGCAACTACATCAGCAGCTAAAGTAAAGTCTAAACTGAATTAAAATACAATTCCAGCCCAACAGAGCAGCCGCAGACTACTGCAGGGTTGGATGACTAATGCTGGCTGCATGGCTGTCAGATGAGTCAGCCATTATCTGGTGTGTTTGGTGAATTGGTGATCACATCCTCTTTGGTGTGTGTTTACTGCTCTCTTCCCATCCACACACAGATCTAAGAGTTTCCCGTGTTCACACACATCCAGGGGCTGACTCACGTTTGATGGCTGGCCGGCCGACGGGTCACGTTGCATACGCGATACTTCCTCCTCATGGTTCCACAGTGTGTCACCTCCACCTTCAAACCTATTGAATCACAGAAATTTGTTGGAGCAAAATTAAAAAACCTCAGCCTGGGTGTGAACAGCTGTGCCAGAAGTCTCCCTTCCACCTACACACATTCTGATTTAATCTCAGTTGGCCCCAATTCTTCCACACGCAGGCACACCTTAAACCCCCTACTTCACCTTTGATTTCTTTGGTGAATTTGACTCTGTGAGAGTCGGTGAGAGGACGAGGCTGCTCGTCGATGTTGTGGATATCCAACACTTCACACATGAACTGGATAACTGGCTGGGCTTTGTAGAAGGCGGTGGCAGAGACTGCAAAATAAAGGAAGATACGAGTCATTCAAGACACTGAACACATTTTAAACACACAAATGTAAACATAGAAAATACTTCAGGAATGGGAATTTAAAGCTTAATGTGGTCCAAATTGTGAGTAGTACTAAGGCTAACACAGCATAAACGTTAGTTTGCTTGCAATTGTGCAGAAGTACACTTATAGCAGGACTAACAGAGTCTAAGAACTGATATCCTGCAACTTTTACATGCATCTCTTGTCCAACACAATTGAATTAGTGGCTCAAATAATTCATTTGTATGTCATTCAAGACTGAACTTGGGCAACTGTAACTCCCTCGGGAAGCATGGTTTTGCATGGATACTAAATAAGATGCAACTCAGAACACACCTTGATTGCAGCATTTACAAGAATATGAACCAACAATGCTCAATGAATGCAGAAGCAGCACTGATCATAGACGATGCAGTTCGTTAGGAGCGGAGATTCCCCTAATCTCATCAGAAAAGTTTCCCTTTTTTGTAGCTGAAGAGTTTTTGCTCGAAAGAGGAAACAAAATGTTAAGTGAGATTCAAAACGTGTTTAAAAAGAGTGAGAGAGAGAAATTGTGAGGAAAGAGAGCAAATAGCCCAAATCCAAAAATAGAGCTGATGAAAGTGGACAGCTGAGGCTCAGGAAGTTTTCAGTGAGTAATAACTTCAGCTGTTGGATTGTTCAAAACACTACTCTGCCTCTCTCAAAGTCCTTAAAACACACATCCATGACCAGTGATGGGAAGTTAGTTAACGGCACTACTTTTTCAGTAATGATGTAATCTAACTAATTACTCTGCTCATCGTTACAACGCCGTTACGGTTACTGACGTTTACTGACAGCGCGTTACTTTAATACGATTAGATTCTTTTTTGTTTTGCGCAAACCGACCTTTCACGTTTGTCGGGACTATACTGCGCTGTTGCTGGTGAGGAGGCGGAGGGATACGTGTGAAACTGCAGAATAAAGAGGTCGTGTTCTGCTGTGAGCGGTGGTGCTGGCTGAGAATAAAGCAGCACCTCGTGTTGGAGCCAGAAGTTATCTGCAGAAGACGCAGCAGCGTTGCATTATGATTCTGCTCATTTAAGCCTTTTTTTAAGCACTAGCAGATAAACATAGTAATACTGATAATGTGTAAAGCAGGGAACATAAAAAG
>JAVQJG010096952.1:0-10097 GCA_036024015.1 Craterocephalus amniculus
CTATAACTATGTATATTGAATGATTGAATGATAGACGTGTGGTGCAGTAGGGAAAAAAAGGGTGAGCAAAAAGCTTGATAAAATAACAGTTACTTTTTCATTGTAGCCTTTTATGAAACTTAATATTACAGTTGGTCGTTACTTACTCCCAACAATCAGAAACAGCCGGAGGGCGACTTTGCCATCAAACCCCACCCCTCTCAAACCACAACAGAGATCAGAAGTAGCTCAAGACGTTGCTGCAAAGGAGGAAACTGTCCCGGAAAAAGGTTTCAGTAATTCTCCAGCATGGCAATGTTTTTGTTTCCATTGGGGCTGTCCCAGTCTATTATGCATCAAATTCATTTTGATGGTGCTAATTTCTTTATTTATGTTTTTTTTAACTCTTGGTGTGATTTCAGAAAGAAATGCATTCAGTTTTAGCAAGGAAAAAACAACCGTCTTCCTCTCACTAAAGTTTAACAGGATTATCTGTTCTGAGTCACTTTGGGCTTCCTAACACTTTACATAGTATTATGATATGATAAATCTATTCTGTGATTAGAATGCGATTAACAGCAATTACATATTCATTAAAAAAAAAACAACTGCAGTGCTTAGTTTCCATTCATTCCAGCTATCAGTTCTGGTAAAACACAAAAGGAGGTTTAATGCTTATTGGCCAGAGCAAAGGCTGGGATAAACTCTCTGTTGGCAAAACAGATGTGTTGGGAATGTATTGTGAATTCTTAACATTCGTTTGGCATGTAGGCCTCTAAGTTATCATTATCATAATAAAAAGAAATAAATAGAAAAAATCCCTGCAATTTTGACTTGAACGTTAGAGGTGCCTCGTGTGAAAAAGAGCATGACGATGAGGTCGGAGGCATACGCGGGGCTCTCTGCACGTCGGCATGTTTATGAGTTTTGCTCCATGTCAAAAACTTGCGCCTTAACAGATGGCAGCAGATTGGAATTGTTTTACCAGAAAAACGCCTGGAAGCACAATGTGTGTTCAGAGTCCACATGCTGCATACGGACCCTAGTGGTGACCTTCAGTATGGAGCTTTTTGGCTGTTGTGCTGCAGCGATGGTGCAGCCCACAGCAAGTATTTCCCAGCCATAAGAACGATACATGCTTACACATCTGTTTCCACACACCTGCATTACACCGTAATAAAAAATTGTCATTATTTGCTTTTTTGCAGGAGGTGCAGTCAGGGTCTCAATTAAGTTGGCAACAGTGTTTTTGGTAGTAATGGCGAAGGGCCTACTTGTTATCTGAATTTGCCTTTGGAAGCTGGCAACATGCGCATGTCACTGTTTACAGGAGACAAAATAACAGCTGTAATATGGCAGAATTATTCTAATAATTCTAGCGTTTGAACCATTTTGTGATAGTTTAGACCCAAAATTACAATCAAATATTTATTGCAATGTTTATCCCAGTAGCACCTTCTTCTGAGAAAGCTGAGTCACAAAGTTTCCTCCAACACACTGTCTGGTGTCCATCATTTCAAAACCAGTATTTACAGGAGAAGCTGAAGTTCCTTTGAATTCTGACAGATAAAAGTTCCCCAATGAGCAAAGTGGGAGGACTCCTTGTTTACCGTGAGGATCTGTGACTTGGACTGGATAATTGGCTTCCAGGGGCTGTGGGAGAGACACAGACAATGAGGACAATATTAGACATGAAGAAGGCTGAAAAAGACGAGCGAGCACATTAACCCTTCGCTGGAAGCTTCACTGTACAGCTGAGGAAGAAAAAGATTGTGTAGAGAGAGAACAGCTTGCTGTGACTTGCTCCTGGATGAGCCTTTAGGTTATGGTACATTTCTCTGCAGATTACTCTGAGACTCTACAAAGCCTTCCAATGAAGAACAATGAAAAATCAGCACAAATCAAACTGGACACGTGGCAAGTCAAGACACGGAGAAACGGATAAAACAAACGCTACTACCAAAGAGAAGAAAGAAAGGCAAACTTACAAACTCTGCCTCAAAGCCTGTGGTGTCTGTGTCCTCCACGGGCTCAGAGCTGGCTCTGCCTGTTCAGACAGCAAAAGATAGAAGATAAGTCGGAATATTTTGAACCTATATACAATCCTAACTCATTTCACTAATTTCCTACTAAATGTCAGAGTACTAGCCACAAAATACAAGAGAAAAGCCACTTCCTGCTGCAAAGGAACTCAGCCAGCAGAGCATGATGCGCTCCACACCAGTCGCGTCGGCAGTTCAACTAAACAGCAGATACTTAAATTAGTCATTATTTATTAAAATATATCATCATACTCCATTATATCCTGCAGCTATAAGATCTTCTATGAAAGGAAAATGCAAAATCAGCTGATAAATAACAGGAAGCCTCTCAGAAACAGTTCAACATGTCACCTCAATTTTCAGGACCCTCCTTCCTTAAAACAGAGAACCTTCATGGATTTAAGAGCCACTACACACACACACACACACACACACACACACACACACACACACACACACACACACACACACACACAGACGCACACACACACACACGCACACACACACACACACACACACACTGAGATGTCTGAGATTTTATAGACGTTTTTCATTGTTTGTCATGTATATTACAAAAAAGCCAAACTTTATGGTTCATAGAAGTTTTTCTTATGTGGATCTTCTTTTCAATAAATTAATCATAAAATTATGCAGGGTTTTTTCCTTCTCATATTGTGGAAAAGTTATTATAATAAGATCAAGGTGTCTTTGAAATGAATATATAGCAGTCCCAAAAAGTAAAGACAGTGAACATAAAGTGCTTTGTCCACCATGAAATGAAACTTTTACAGCCTCTTTGTCTTTCAGTTGTGGAAAATGTGAGGCCTTTACTTTCCCGGAAGGTATCAATGTGTTCCAGACAGGCAGCAAATGTTTCTGATGTTGTTATGCAGCAGCAGATCTGAATATGTCCCGTCAACTTCTTTCAGCATGGAACAGAATTGAAAGTGCTTTAACTCTTTGGCCATGATTTTGTTCACTATCTGGATAACAAAATTCAACAACTCCACACCTTACACGTTAAACATTTGCACACAAAGAGCTCCATGGAGCAAGATGCAGTGAAACATAGGGAACTATGTTAGAAAGTCACAAAACCCTTCTTTGCCCCTCATACTCGGTGCCCCATCAGTTACATTCTGCTTGAGGTATCACAGGTACGCTGGAGTTGAATTGAGGCTCTCATTTTGCTGCTAGCTGATATGTGATGCCATTCTTTTCACCCTGCCCTTCACAGGCTTGGTGCAGAGCAATTTCTTTGATTTTTTCAAGCTGGAGAACAAATGGTCTGATATTTTCATAAATTACTCTTTAATGTATTCTCCATCTGTGCATTATGATCTCCTGAGCTGCCAAAAAACTAGCAATAATAGATGAGCTGGGGGACCCAGTCCATTTCTGCAAAGCCCGTTACGCTGCTCAGCTTTCCGCAAAAGGTCTGAAATGGCTTTTTTCATCCCAGCTGGGTAACCTTTCTCCTCTTAGCTGGCAACAAATGCATTAGTTCATGCAGAATTAAATTCTCTATTTTCATCTGCAACTGTTCTTTTTTTAGTTATCATAGTTTACCAATGGCTGACAATTAGCCACCTGCTGTAAACAGTGTCGTCATGAACAACATTTTTGATACACATTTTAGTTTTAAAGAGTATATGACTTAAAACAAAAGCAGTAAATAAATAAGATGATTTTTTTCTCATGGTAGTATTTCTTGGGGGATGTCTAAAGAGCTGCAGGCTGCCCACCGTTGTCTGAAAGGAATATTTTAGCAAAGACGTTCATGGATGAGTTGGGAGAACAGCACAAAGGCAGCTTTTCAGCTCCAGAAATACCTGCAAAGAGCAATGTGGGCCTTCATCGGCCCACGTCACAGCGAGGACAATGTACCCAAAGGACTCTAAATAAAGACCCGCTCTGGCCTTTCTCTGGTTACACTGTGCGAGGAGGAACACTTTCATTTGCACGGGATAGCTAGAGTTAGGATTAAGTGATCAGGTGTTTCTGACACACAGCTTTCCAGGTGGCATCCAAGCTATTCCCAAGCAGGGGAAAACCGCTTCACATCGGGGAGCACTTTTCCCTGTCAGTCCGTTAATGACCTGCCTTCCACATACGATGCCTTACATATAACTGCTGGGGGTTTGAATTGTGTTTGGTTTGGATGTTGATGCTTGTTGAGTCTTTCAGCTGAGTTTCTCCCCGTCATGTTGCTATGCTACAGGCTAGCATGTTTCTGTGCTACATGTTAGCATTGCCGTTTCCTACTCTCTGCAAACATCTTCTGGATTGTAGGATGTAGTTATCTTTTCAGTCCTGAACGCTACACTCTGGACTTTTGGAGCAGATGAAGTCCTAAAATTAAAAATTAAACAATATAAGGATTTTCTTATATAAAATTATTTGTGAAAAAAAAAGGTGATGTGTTTATCATAAAGCAGTTCCCACATACACCATCCTGCTGCCCCTTACAATCACTAAATCTCCCAAATATTTGGGATAGACTAATCATTTAAATATTACCAATCATGCCCATCTTTGCTAAATTTAGAAAAACCTACCACTGAAACTCAAAACAAGTGCATTCTTCCCACAGACTGAGTCATAGCTGATCTAAAGGCGGACCACCGTCAGCCTGGGTTCAGGTGACATGGAGCGCCGTGATCACCATGGTGATCAGGAAGTGGGGTGGGGGAAGATGGGTGATCTACATCTCTTTAAAGAAAACATCAACTTAAAAACCAACACCTTGGTCCAAGTGGAAGGTGAGCAACGTAGACATCAACGTTGCGAATGAAGAGGGCACAGGTTTGGACAGGCGCTATTCTCCCTGCAGCCAAAGGAGCGTGATCATTAATGATGATCAAGAAATACAACTCACAAGAAAAAAACTTCTCATATACCTTTACGCTTTCTCATTACGACCTAGCCGTGCCTAGAAACTATCCTAATTTTCATACTATAAAAAGGTTAAAAATGGTCATAAGGACAAAAAAACTTTTGTACGAATGTTAGTAAAAAATCAGCCGTTAATAAATTCCACACTTTCATGAGCATAGTATCGAAGAGAAGGAAAGACCTGAGACATGATGCATCTATTGTTTGAGAAAGCTCACTCATCACTCCCCCTGTCAGAGTTGTCTGACCCTTACAGCCAATGGCAGCTGCTGTAACTATTTATAACATAACATTGTATTTAATCTAATCTGTCAGAATCATAGCATTCACATTTCTCATACAGAATATTTAAAGACTAAAAAGCAAGTAAAAAACTATTCATCCAGCTGCTATCTTTGGATACAAAAGAAATAAGAACATTCTCTAACCCAGAGGTCACTAACTAGTGGACCGAGGTCTGTTTCAGACGCAGAACCTGAGCCACATTGAATATAAAATCTAACAGCGCTCCTATTTTGACTGGCACAACTTCTACAGTCTTCACATAGCAGTCAGAAACAACTGCATGTGAGATAAACTATCTCACTCAGCCAGTCAAAGGGACAGCGTGAAAATGCTGCTGTTGTAGCCATCTTTCTTTAATTGTGATATAATTTTTATTCATTCAAGTTTTGTGATGTGATTTGCTACTGACAGGTCTGTGTTGCACTGAGGATACAAATTTGAGCTGCCTCAGAGACACACCAGTATTGAAAAGTGACTGACTGACTTGCAGATCTTTTATAGGGGCTTTTGAACATGAATTTGGTTCCTGAAATCCAACAGTCTTTGTTTTGAGTATCTGACAGCAGGTCATCCGTTCAAGGACTGCAAGAAAAAAATTCATGAGCATGTTCCCTCACACATCCAGCTATCTTGCATGTTGTGAAAGAAGAGGCTGCATCAGAACAAAACAGACAAAAACAGATGACAGCTTACAGGCCATAGGGTAAGTGCTCTGGGGTCTCATTTATAAAATTGTGCATACTGTAGGATTCTTACTAAAAGTGTATGTAAAAACCAAAAGTTTGCGTACACCAAAAGATATTCTGATTTATAAAACCGTGCGTACGCACAGGTCCAAGCAATTTTCCCTTTATTAATCACACTATTCCTGGAGGTTTGTGCTGATGAATTTGGCTCATCCTCCGCCCACTACACACCCACATTCTACCATAAAGCCAAGCAAAATACCTCAGTGTGTATTAAAATGTGCCAGCTGATCGACGCTGTGTTCAGTAACTATGGCAACCGCAGGGAAGCACACAAAAAAAACGCAATTTAATCGAGGAAGAAATTGATGCGAGCCGTAAGCCGGAAAATCATTTTGTTTGGTATCACTGCAGCGGCGTGACAGAGAAGAGGAAGTGTTAAACAGTAAAAAGTTTCCTCTTTTCGGCCAGCTCCGTGTATTAAAGCAGAAATATGCAACTAATTTACCTCAATAAATGTTTTTTAGAATCCCCGTGGTGGTAAACAAAGACTTGGCGGGGTGATTCGCCATTCTCTCCCCTCCCACCGGTGTCGCTTTCATGAAAACAGCACTTGCAGCTTTTGGATGGGCAGACCCGTACACATCTCGCGAGAACGAAACCTGCTTTATGGCACTCAGACCCATTTACAACCAAGCCGCTAACAGTGCTAGTTTAGAACAAATCGGAGCCAGACTAAACATCGGTTCTTTGTCTTTCCACCATCTAAATATCAGCTCCTCAAAACTGGATCTACACAGCCAGACAGCGACTCTGCCGGACCAGAGTGAAAAATCGGTTCACGTAGTTTGCATCAGTGGTTTGAGCCGGGTTACCTGGCTAACACAGACGTGTTACAAACCAGCAGCGCAATGGATTAAAAACAAACCTTAAAAACAAATCGGGCCGCGGAAGAAACCTGTTGTTTCAAACTTCAAGAGTCCCTTATAAATAAGGTAACATTTATTGTCCCTGTTTTTAGCCGGTCTGTTCCTCAGTCACTAAGCAGCAGCAGGATACTCTCCCTCACTGTGCTGGGTGCCGGGGTGAAGCGACACACCGAGCTAACGGGCCGCCCCGGTGCCGAACAGCCTCAGTAAAACACCAATCACGTCTACAAAAATTTAATAAAATTCATATTCTTACCTGCGATCCGCCCGCACCAGAAAACATATAATCTGTGGAATATTTACCCGCAAATCGCAGGTAAAACGGCAGCTGCAGCACAGACAGGACTCTGCTGCTACCAGCATAGCGACGTACAGTAGCTTAGAAACTAGTAGAAGCTAGTAGAGGCTTAGAAACATATTCAGGGATCAGAATAGAGAAGAGAAGATCTGTGCCCAGGGGGATGTATAAACTTTACGACAGTGAGCTGTCAAATGAAACCAGTAGGGGGAGCTCCAAGCTAGAGTTGCAAAGTTCTGCTTTAAGGAGTGTCCTCAATTACACCTGGCAAGAACAAAATGATATTAATGTCAGTGCAGACAGGGTTTGAACTCCGCCCGGCTCGTTAGGAGTCATTACCATAACCAGTGAGCCACAATCATTTCTGTGGTTATATGGCCAGAGCACACAATTAATCGGAGACATGGTGACAGGACCCCATGCTGCCACAAGAGGACTCTGGATGCAGTGTGTTTTCAATTCCCCACCTCTCCATCTGTGTCGCCAATTCCCCCAGTCTCCAAAACCAGCGTCTGCATGGGTCAGAGCTGGCGTAAAGGACCGCACATTCTCCCGTCAAGTTTGTCTCTTATAAATCTCAACCGTTGCGTAGAAAGAGACGTACGCCAGTTTTAGGCCCCATTTTGTGTGTATGCAGCGGTTGTTGGTGAGACCCCAGGTGTCTGTGGGATGTTAAAAAGGTGATCACACCGAGGATGGGAACAGTGGCTGCATACTTCCCAATTGTACCTGTATTGATAAAAGAGCTCTAATACTATCAAGACCTCTGCATTCCTGGATCAAGGAAGCACAGTCACTTTCTGCACTGAAAACTAAGCGAAAAAGTTGAACATCAGAGGCAGAAAGACCATTCTTCGCACCATGGCACAGGAACAGAAAGTGAGTAGCTATCTACTTACTGATTTCGAAGTGTATGGCATAGAGGAGAAACAATTTTTACAATTGCCAAATGTGTACACTCTGTCAGATATACCTGCAAAGAAAGTGAACATCTTACAGAAAAAGATTTGGAGATGTGATAAGCAGAGTCTATCTTCCAAAAATTGAAGCAGAAATTGGCTTTCTCATTGGTGCCAACGCCTACAAAGCTATGGAACCATGGGAGGTCATCAGTCGCCAGAGTGATGGACCACATGCTGTGAAAACAACACTTGGCTTAGTTATCAACAAGTTTTTTTGTCATCCGCATTTCTGTGATGAACATTGAAGACATGTTGATGAAGCATTACAATGCCGATTTCCCAGAAAAACGGTGTGATGAACATCGAGAAAACAACATGACGAGCAGTTCAGTGCTGACGCACAGTGTCATTTAAGGTTGTGTATCGTTCTAGACAGGTGTTGTGATGGAGAGGAGGCAAACAGTTTTCTACTGTACTCAAACATTACCTTGGATGGATCTGTGCTTGAATGAATTTTGGATAAAAAAAATAAAGAAAATCAAGTCTTTATTTAAGCAAACGTAAGTCAAAACCAAACTCATCACAACCGTGGCATGTTGTGGAAGTAAACGCAACATGATCTATATACAGAAGCAGCAGAGTACAGAATAGGTGTGCACCTGTTTGGTGCTAAGTCATCCCCTAGTTGTGCTTCATATGCGTTGAAGAGAATAGCAGAGGATGCAGCAACAAAGACCATCCCAGAGGCTACACAGACAGTCCTCAGAAACGTCTATGTTGACGAATGTTTGAAGTCAGTAGCCACAGCCAAAGACCTAATGTCGCTGTGCATCTATGGTGGTTTCTACTTGACTCAGTGGATCAGCAATAGTAGAGTTCTACTGTGCTCCATTCCCGACTTTGATCGAGCACCAGAAGTCAAGGATCTGAACTTGGAGAATGATGAGCTACCAGTGGAAAAGGCATTAGGTGTGCAGTGGTGCACCAGTTTAGATGAGTTCAAGTTCAAGATACACCTGACAGATAAGTCTTGCACAAGACGATGTATCTTATCCTTCATCAGTTCAGTATACAACCCAATGAGCTTTCTTGCACCGCTCCCCTTACCTGTTAAGCTCATTCTGAGACCTCTGCAAAGAAAAAAAGGTTGGGATGATGAAATCCATGAAAAGCCACGTGAAACATGGCTCCAATGGCTGAAGCAACTTGAAAAACTTTCAGAGCTGTAGGTCAGCAGATGTTTGAAGCCTGCCACATTTGGTTCCACTAAGACTGCCCAGATCCATCATTTCTCAGACGCCTGTCAAGATGGACATGGCATTGTGTTACAGCTTCTGTTAACAAATGATCAGGGCAAGAAACATGGGAAACATGCATCGTTTTCAATGGAAAAATCCAAAGTTGCTCCTCTCAAATCATAATTCCCAGGATGAAGTTTACGGCATCGATGGTGGCTGATTGATCGGTTTCTGAGAGAAGAGCTTGAAGTTCCGCTGATGGAGTAAATTTTCTGCACAGAAAGCGCGACTGTACTGAGGTACATGCCCTTCATTTCAAATCATTTGGTTCAAACCAAATTTCCTTCATTAGAGAAGCAACAATGCTCTCCCAGTAGATGTACGTTTTGACTTCACAAAACCCAGCTGATCAAGCTTCAAGAAGCATGAAGTTTGAAAGCTTTATAAAAGTAAGAGCTGGTTTCAAGATCCTGGTTTTCTGCCAAATGAAAGTGAGTGACCAGAGCAGCCTGAACAGTGTACTCACCTGATGGAAGATGATGTTGAGGTAAAGACATCTGCTGCAGCATCATGCATACATCCAGAAAGGTGTACAGATCCATTCAACCAGCTTGTTGAGTATTACTCCAGTTGGCACAAGCTAAAAAAAGCCACTACCTGCATATTGCGCTTAAAGGAAATGTTGCAACACTTAAGTGAAAATGAAAAGGTAGTGACGTAATCTCTGTCACAGATGGGGACGAAAGGCTTGAAAGGACCCCGAAATAAAAACAACAACAGAAGTACATGCTGAATCCAGCTCACGGAGGGATCCGACTAGCATTTGCTAACAACACATTGGTA
>JAVQJG010096959.1:0-16020 GCA_036024015.1 Craterocephalus amniculus
CGACTGCGCGAAAACCGTAAGAGATCCAGCGGTTTGCCTTCAGTATGTCAGAGTTTCATCTTTCGTGACCCGTTTAAAGTTCGAATGGTGTTTCTACGTGGAAGCATGGCTGAGATCTAAGGTCTCAAAGAGGCCTTGGTTTTGAGGTTTTGGGCGACGAGATTTCGCCTCCGCCCCATTCATTCCTATGACAGAATTCCCGGCGGTTTTTTGGGAATATCGTCCACATAGTATTCCGGAATTCCGAACAAAGTCATTCCACACGATTCCCGGCCGAGCCGGTCGTTTTGATATAACTTTTGTTGTGGTGGTCCCAAAACCCTAGGAGGAGATACGTGCCAAAGTTTGAGACGGAAACGGGAGAACTATAAGAAGTCGGAATAAACGCAAAGCAATAGTAATATGTTGGCCTTAATGCTTACAGCATTGGCCCCCAAATAAACGCAAAGCAATAGTAATATGTTGGCCTTATGCTTACAGCATTGGCCCCCAAATAAACGCAAAGCAATAGTAATATGTTGGCCTAATGCTTACAGCATTGGCCCCCAAATTATCATCAGTAAAAGCTATCGTGCCATGAATGGGTTCAGTTCACCGTGCAGGAAAATATCTGATGCGAAGACCTCCATCAGATTACAGGGGAGGTAGATCTCTGGCTCACACGCAGAGGAAGATGAGCAGGAATTCAACTAATGTCTAATCCAGTGATTTGGCACCACCTTGTGGCCGCTTCCGGTATCTGCACAAGGAGAAAATTTTCATTATTGTGAAATTTAACTATTCTTATGATAAGATGCTTCATCGTGTAGAGATATTGTTATTATTGGAGCTGATATTTAACAGTTGGAGGTTTTTGATCTGGATAAAGTGATGAACAGCAGCTGAATACACAAAGATGAATAAATTAATAATTATCTAACCTATAAACACGTCTGCAGAATGATCCATCTCCTTCCAGTGAAGAAAAGGCAAAATTCTTATTAATTAAAATAACTGGAGACTGAAAAAATTATAATAAAATATAAATTTGCTAAATTATAATTTCATTAAATAAGACATTGTTTAATAATTGAGTTGAAAAATAATTTAAAAAACAAAAAAACACACAAAATGGTCCCGGAGCAATGAGAGCGCTTTACTGATGATGAGCATGGCCTCAAATGATTTTTCAGCTACCCGACCCGACCCCGGATAAGCGGAAGAGGACAGTACATGAGCTGATGAGGGACGGAATATATATTATATAGATTTTTCATATTTGTGGCTTTTAAAAAAATATATTTCTATTGAAAAACAATTAAAAATGATGTCATGAATTTCATAAAATTTTAATTTATTATTACTTAACAGCTGGTATTTCCTTTAATGGGGATGAGAATCATTCTGCAGACACATGTGAGTGACTGTCCTCTGGAAACATCTGTCCCATCACAGCTGTGGTGAGGCAGGTGAATGATGTCATTGCTCTGGACAATGAGCGACATAATGCATTACCTTTATTGATTTATCTAAAAGGTCTGATTCTTTGCCCATGATATGAAAGCATGGACTCCTTCATTAAAAAAAAATGAAATGAGATTTAGTTAAAAAAAAACTATTACAATATAGAATTTCCTTCTGGGATTAATAAAGTATTTTGTCTTTATTTCATTTTCCTTCAGCGCAGCAGCAGAAGCTTTCTGCTGGGTTACGTCATCTTTGGATAATTTTCTGGACTCAGAATAAAGTTTAAAGTCAGTTAAACTTTATTTATAAGCATGTTTATTACATCACTGTGCTGCAGGACTGAATAAATAAGGATGCAGAGGCTGAGCTGTGTGGATCAGGTGTGACATGAAGGCTGTGGTTTCCCTGTGTGCAGATGGAGAACTACAGCAAAGCTCGGACCGTGGAGCAGCCGTCCGTCTGTCCCTTCGCCGGCCTCGCCGCCAACACGCCCGAGATCCGCGTCAAAGACGGCAGCAAGATCCGCAACCTGCTGCGCTTCGCCCTGAGCCGCATGGAGGCCAAGCCCCGAGGGTCCGAGGAGGAGGAGGAGGAAGAGGGACGGCCGGCGGGCAAGGAAGGCGACCCGGGGGTCCAGCAGGGGGCCCCGGCCCGGCCCCTGTGCAGGCAGCTGGTGTTCACCGCCAGCGGGAAGGGCGTCTCCAAAGCCATCACCTGTGCGGAGATCGTGAAGCGGCGCGTGAAGGGGCTGCACCAGCTGACCCGGCTGCTGTACGGCAGCGTGGTGGAGGTGTGGGAGCCGCTGGAGCCCGACGCCGGCCTCGACAGCCTCACTGTCAGCAGGAACCTGCCCGCCATCTGGATCCTGCTCTCCAAGGAGCCGCTGGACCCAGAGCAGCCGGGGTACCAGGCGCCCGGCCGCCACGACGCCCTGTGGGCCCCGGCCACCGGCAGGGAGGAGGCCGGGGGGGCGGCGGGACACAGAGCCGGGACCCGGAGGAAGAGAGGAGGAGGGGGAGGGAGGGGGAAGGGGCCACACCCTCAGACTGGACGGTCCAGAGAAGCGGTGAAAGGACAGAGCTGATGTCGGCCGGTGGAGAGACGTTTGTTACTTTTACTTTCATCATGTCGTGAAATGAAGCGTTTGTTTCCTCTCATAAAGTTAATAAAGTTATTTTCTCTGTTTCGTTGTTAAACGCTGCTTGTGCTCCATCAGGCACCGAAGTTTTGTTTGTTGGAAACTTTACAGGTACTAGTCGGAAAATAAGAATATGCTGGTATGGTATGATGTTTTACTCAGGCAATTCAACATGAAAGGTGAACCAACACATTTTATGTAATAAGTACAGATGCAAGGTTTTACTGTCGTTTTTGGATTTGAGACATTTTTGTATTTAAAAATCCATTTTTTATTCATTTCAAGCAATATTCTAATTTATTCGAAAATTTTTAATTTGAGGTTTTCTGAAGTAACAAATCCTGATCAGCAAAATCTAAACAAATAAAGCAGAAACATTGATTTTCATACCATTTGTCTAAATGTCCACATTTCATCTTTGAAGCAAAGTAACAGAAATGCAGCACTTTTACAGCATATTCTCATTTTCCGAGTAGCGCCTGTAGTTTTTTCCCTATCATCCTCGAAGAATCTGCAAAAAAAATTCGACTGTGTTCTCCAGCTAGATTTATGCAGGAAAACATGAGATGAAGCCTCAGTCATGTAAAATGTTGCAAAGCTTCTTTGGGGTTATTTTATACGCAATCATAAGTCACCCGGTGACTTCATTACTAAAGTTGATTTTTGTCTCTCATAGTACTTAAATCTACACAAAGCCCTCTCATTTCTCCCTGTTTATCCATCCTCAGGTCCTTTCTTTGCATCTAAGACAAGAGTTAAGGGTAAAAAGGAGGAGAGGAAACAAGTTTATAGAAATGACGCTTTGAGAACTTTACTTTTTTTTTAAATGTACATGTAAATGTACAGTAGGGGAAAAGACAAGTTGTGAACAGACAAGGTGATAAAAGTTAAGAAAATAAGATGATGGTGAAGATCTACACCCCCTCCCACTCCCCCCAGAAAAACACAAACAGGGAAAAAAAAGCAAAAAGAAAAGCAGTTGGTTCCATGTTGGGCCCCTTTTGGTCACCATCTTCATGTGGAGTTCCCCAAGGCTCCATGTTGGGCCCCCTATTGTTCAGCATCTAGGCAAATCAAGTTTATTTGTATAGCACATTTTTTGTAAGAACAATTAAAAACAAAGTAAAATCACAAAATAAAGAAGAAAAAATTAATAGACACCAAAGCCTCCGAGAAAAAAATCTCTTGTTATCATTAAAAGCTACAAATGCAAAACTACGTGTGGAGTTCCTCAAGGCTCCATTCTGGGCCCCTTATAGTATAAATGTTATACCTCTAAATACTCCCACTGGCAGTGATGGGAATAACGGCGTTAAAAGTAGCGCTGTTAGTTAACAGCACTACTTTTTTCAGTAACGAGGTAATCTAACTAATTACTCTGCTCATCGATACAACGCTGTTACCATTACTGACGTTTACTGACAGCGCGTTACTTTAATAAGATTAGATTCTTTATTGTTTTGCGCAAACCGAACTTTCACGTTTGTCGGGACTATACTGCGCTGTTGCTGGTGAGGAGGCGGAGGGATACGTGTGAAACTGGAGAATAGAAGAGGTCGTGCTCTGTTGTGAGCAGTGGTGCTGGCTGAGAATAAAGCAACATCTCGTGTTGGAGCCAGAAGTTGTCTGCAGGAGACGCAGCAGCGTGTCATTATGATTCTGCTCATTTAAGCTTTTTTTTAAGCACTATCAGGTAAACATAATAATACTGATAATGTGTAAAGCAGGAATCATAAAAAGTCCGGAACCCGGTCTGGATCTGTACTCAGAGACACATCAGTCCGGACCCAGCCCAACCTATGTTCTTACAAAGTGCTATTGTCCCAAGTAGCCGCGTTTTTTTAAAAATAAATATTCCATAGATAAGTAAATTAATGGTGTATACTGTGAAATAGTGTCCCTGGATTTTATTCATAGTGATCTAGTGATAAAAACTTGTTACATTCATCAGTTTGTGCTGTCTGTCTGCAGCGCTGTCTCAGCGGTGTGACAGCCACCTGCCTGCAGCATGAACAGAGGCTGCTATGAATGACAGGAACCAACAGCCTATCAGTACACAGAGTTTGTGATCTCACAGCCAATCAGAAGCAGAGTAGGGCGGGCATTTGTTTACAACTCCGTAGCCTTTTGATATGACAGTTTGGCTGAGAAAGAGTCTCCCAGAGCGGTTCTGTGGCGATTTAGACATGTTAACTGCTCTTAATTATTGATGCGTTTACTTTTCCAAATAAGTAAGCAGGTAAAACTACAGACAACAACTGTCTAATAAAAGTCCTAAAATATCAGGTTCAGCCGTTTAGTTTCTAATACGCTAATCAGCTTGATAACGTGACTGCCGGTCAAAAGACCGCTGGCTGCGCTTCCAGCACCTACCGTGGTTTTCCCACTGGTTATGATGATTAGCGGAAAATAAAAATGTCAGGGGAGATGTGGGTAAGACAGTGTGCGCATCCGAACACACACACTCAGCGCGCACACGAGGAGGTGGAGAGGGGGAGACAACGTCGCAACATGAATCAGCCTAAGATTAGGCTTTTTCTAAGATATTTCTTCTACAAAATTCCATTTTTATTAGATGCTATGTTTTATTTGGGTTATGTTAGTTACGTGAAATGCCACATATCTGAACTTTTTTAAATTTTATTTTTCAAAGTAACGAAAAATTACTTTTCTGAGTAATTAGTTATTTTTATGATGCTGTAATTCCGTTACTAACGCAGTTACTTTTAGGGAGAAGTAACGAGTAATTGTAATTAACTACTTAAAGTAGTGTGCCCAACACTGCCCAAACCACAGTGTGGAGGGCAAGTTAACTGTTGAGCTTTCATATTGCAAGTCTGCATCAATCTCACACTGGCAGAAAATCACCTGGTGTAAGAAGATATAACAAAACTAGCAAGTCTACCTTTATGCTGCTATTCCTTCAAATGCAATTACAAGCATTCATTTATAAGATTGATTGGAAATATCAAACAGCTGTAGGGTAGAAAAACTTGTGGAGTCACTATAAAGTGTGAAGGATAATGTTGCTATGATGTTGCTGAGTTTATTATGTCAAAGGAACAGTGGGGAATGATGATACAGCTGGTGCACCTCACAACCTATGCACAACCCTACAAGGGCATCTTTGTATTGCCATGGCGACACATGCTCTCCTTTTTCAGCACTGGGAAGAGGACACCTTGTTCCTGTCCATCTTTTTTATGCCCTCCCCCTTCAACTGACGTAACCTTCGGTGACTGCGAGTGTGACTTCATTTGGAGTATGTTGTCTGGCTGGATCAAATAAAAGTAAAAGTTCCCACAGGTACATTTTTGTCACTTGCATCCTAAATTGTTCTTTAATACAGATATGAGGGTTTTTTAAAAAAAGGAGAAAATACACTAATTATACACTACTTGTACCCCATCACGGTAATAAAGAAAATTTACCTTTTTTGCAATATTCTTTCATACTAAATAATGCCCAGTTGGTTAAAACAAAAAAAGTAATAGTTTGCCTTGAAATGAAAATATTTTAAAATATTTTTTCAGACTTAAATTGCCTGAAGTACTGTATTTGTGATTTGCTGATGCCACAGTAAAGATTACAGTAAATCCCTGAGGAATGAAGATTAAAAACTTTCATAAATGGTGGGAAGGTCCATCTCCAACCTCATCACCTGAGCCATAATCCAGTAATCTATATCAACCCAGAGATATTAAGGTGACAGAGGAGGTGGTTATGTGTTAAAACTCTTGAAACATTACTCTACAGTTTCAGTTTGACCGAACATGGAGAAGTTAGTCGAAACTTTCAGAAGTTTGTTGGCAGGCTGTACTGGTCAATCTGTGATTGTCCTTGGAGAAGCTGATTGAAAGAGCCAGTTTTAATACTAAAAACAAACAAACACAAACAGAAAAATGTTAACATAAAGATTTTGTTAATCTGCCAAAATTTGTGGGAACATAGTCTGTAGGCTCTGGCAGGAGATACTTGGAATTATTCCTAAATAAACTGAGGACAAGGCACAACACCAACACTGTAACATGATTTTTTTTTTTTTTCATTTTATGGTGGTTTTCTTTATGATTCTTCAAATATCTCATATTGTCTTTGTGATCTTTGCCTTGTGACCACCAACAAAAGCTGAACAAATTCCTGGATACCAAAATATGAGCCAGTTCTGCATTTATATAAAGCACAAGACAAATTTGAACGATGAATACATATCTGAAATGAGCCAAAACTATTTAATTTAAAACAACTTTTTGTTGACATTTTGTTCCTGCAGAAGTACAAATGTTATTTAAGGCTTTTAAAGGAACTATACCTGATATTATTTTAATCGTTCTAAAACAAATGGTTTCTACATGGTACATTATGTGGTAAAAGGGGTAAGTCCTTGTACATTGTGCAATCAATGAGTCATTCATTTTTATGGACTTATATATGGGTTAAGTCCAACTTCCCCTTTTTACCACACAATATACCGTGTAGAAACCATTTTTCATTAAAATATCAGGTATAGCTCCTTAAACCTGATGTTAGCCTGATGCTAACTATATGGTACCATTAGATTAGTTTTAAGATAAGATCTCATATTTAGTGTTCTGTTAGTGTATTTAGGGACTACACATGATAATTTTCAATTTGGAGCTGAAAATAATTATTAAAATGTTTAGAGTACCTTGCTATCCAACTTACTTAGCAACAAGCTAGTGCTACATGACACAGCTTAAATTTGAACAGGAGGCTTAGCAAGGCTGTTAGTTTATTTCAAAGTGGGCTATACAACAGTATGAAAATGTGAAGAAAAATAACCTGAAAGTGTCATGCCCTACAGTTCTGGCAGGTGTTGTCTGCATGGGTGTCTCCACAGGTGGAGCTATTAATCAGCAGCAGGATTTGACACAGCTGGCACTTTTCATCTTTCCATCACTTCTTCAGTATTTCACCCGCTCCAGCGGTAACATCAGAGTATTGCTGAATGGATAGTTCCATTGTTGATTTTCTGCATCATATAATCTGGGGTCCATTTCATTAAGGAGGGTTAACAAAGTTGGAGTTTTAACTGGTAACTACGAGACAAACACTGAGTTGGAAAACTCTGAGTTAGTTTCATGAAAAGTGGTTAGTGTTAGATTAGTTGACTCGTGTTTTTTGTCTCTGAGTCAAGCTCATACACCACGGTTATAAATAAGCTCTCATCAATGGAATCCAGATTCACTGATTCACCGTGGATACCGAAGCGGGAAGAAAGTGATCTATATATAGTCATATACCTATTGTCACTGGTGGAGCAGGAAATCCTGGTGGAGGCCTACAGGGATAATGAGCACATTTTCTGGAAAAAAAAAAAGCAACACGGCAGCAGCGCTGAAAGAGGGAAACAGCGTGGGAGAAAATCACTGCTCAGTAAGTTTTGTATTAAACACTCATAAAATATTGCATTTAGCTTGTTTACCCTCTGGTCATGTACATAGGTGCAACCCAGGAAGAGGATAAAAGGATTGGGAAACAGTTGAGAATGAAGTATGAAATTATAATTGTCAGGTGAGGTGGAAACTAAAATCATTTACTTTGACTACATATTGCATCTCAAACAATTTAAATCATTCAATACTGTAACTCGCTCATCCCTGCATTATATTTTCACTCATTGTGTTTACTTTAATGATTCCGATATTAATTTGGTGAAATTAACATTTCACCCCTGCCTAGCCAATAGAAACAGGGAAGAGCCCTGTAAAACAGGTGGAGGACCTCCACCACCCTTAGCAGAAGAGATGGAAGACAAGTTCCTTCATTACATGTCGGATATCCAAACCCCTCACTCTTAATTAGATGAGCTTTCCATGAAGGCCTACATGACATTGTTTTATTGGTTAATATTGGTATAGAAGTTGACACAGACCATAACTGGACAGCTTGAAGAGCTCCAGCACATTTTGCAGCACAAATGAACAAGGTGAGAATTTCAATGAACAACAGGTTAATTCTGTAGTCTGCAACTGTCCAACATCAGAACTTTGTCATTCTTATGGATTCCAGTTACAGTAAAGGAGTTAAACAGGGTTAATCTCATGAAACAATTGAGAAAACAGACAAGGAAATGGTGTTCTTAGACTGCCAGATCTTGAAATTGAGATTATTTCGATACAGGTGTCTACAATCACAGGTACATGTTGGAACAACATGAAGAACTAACAGAATGTTTTCTTTGTCTTTCCCTGTCTGTAGGAAATAAGGAAAACCCAATAAAGTTAATGTGACAGTGTGGTTGTTTTTTTCCCTTATGGCCCTTCCATCTTGATATTCTGGGAGGTGTCTAGGATTCTTTTGGTCTTCCATCTGTAGGACAGGGTGTTGCTCTCCTCTAATAGTTGCAATATTATGGAGAACACATACCACAATGTTGCAGGCTCTCTACGTTACTCTGAGACGACATGCATGTAAGCACTGGAACAGGCTAAACAGGCCTTTTGTCCTCTCTACCCTGGCTCTCGTCCTGCAGTTTGCGCTGCTTATGGTCTGAGTACGATGTCATCAGACTCTGACAGGGGTAACCCCTGTAATCCGGAAGGAAGCCTTCAATCTCACCTGCAAGTGAAGTAGCATTAATTTGGTACAGAGATTATTTACAGACAAACTAGGTAAAGATCTCTAGACAAACAGCCAGCAGATAAATGTTTCCGGCCACTTACCAAGCTCCAGTCTGTCGCTCAGCATAGACTCTCAGAATATCCGGAAGTCATGCACAGACCCAGGCCACTTGGCTTCTACATTAGTTATGATATGATCTGCATCACAAATGATCTTAATGGTACAGAAATTGAGACGGGTAAGTTGAAGGGTTTGTGTACTGAGATTTTAAAAAGGTGGTAGTCATACAGTATGTACCTGTACATTGATTTCCTATTCACATTATCTTCATTTTCTGGAGCAGTGATACAATAGGAATGCGAGTGCCATCAATGCAGCCGATGACATTGGGGAAACCTAAAAAGACATCCAAATATTTTCTTCCAGGGATCACAGCAACATACTTTAAAAAAAGACATAATTTTAAGTTATTTACCCACAATCCCACAGCACTCTTCTTTGATGGCTCAAACAGGCTTGTGGTCGGGGAAAAATACAAAAACTGGAAGATGTTTTAGAGCAAGGCACACCTTCCTCACAGCTCTGCGGACAGTGGCCTTACTGATGTGCTCTGCATCTCCCACATTATATAAAATGATCCCATTTGCAAAAAAAACAACATAGGGCAACACAAAGGATCTGTCGGAAGGAAGGAAGAGTTTGTAGATGTATTGAAGTGACTGTACTGAAAAATGATAATGCTCAAGTAAGTCGGGAGAGGAACAAAAATTTTCCAAGCGTGCATGGAAAATTCTGCACCAAAATTTAGAGTTAACATACTAAGAGTTTCCACATAAGACGGACCCTTGCTCTGTCCTTTGTTTAGTTGTTCCGCCTTTCCATTTCAAAGCTTCTTCTTGCCTCACCTGCCAACCCATCCGGCTCCTCCACCGGTGCAGCTAAGACTACAGTTAGCTACTGTCCTTGGATATCAAAATTTCTACCATAAACCCTTTATACCATACATTTGTACATCTGCTTTTGGGTCCTCAAAACATCCATTACAAGAGGAACCAGTTTGATTTTGTAAAAAAAATAAAAGAGAGACAGAGATAAGAATGAGGAGAGGGAAATATTTCTGACTTTTCAGGTTGAGACAGACCTCAACCTTGGTGTCAGTAGCCCACCAACTCCCAAAATAGAGCTAGCTACTAAATCATTGTGGTCATACACAAGGATCCAGTCTACCATCGTCATCAGACAGTAAAACAAACTGCTAGAAGAAGCCACTGATCACCCTACCACTATATACTGTACGCCCCAAAACTACCATCTTTTCATTCAATGGACACAATTTCTTTTCTTACAATATGACCTCCTGATAAATTCTTGCCCACCTTCTGAATACCCACATGCTTTAAAGTCTAGCTCCACCACTGACTAAAGATAAATACCTTCAGTCATATTTTCTTCAAGTTGAGAGTGGGATATTTAAGCCCATGCAATGGCACCTCTGTAATTTTACTCTACATGTCTGCCTTTAGCAAACTGCGTTTAGTTAACAGCTATCTGCAGTAAAAGGAAACATGGAGAGGAGCTGTCATCTTGGGTTAGCAAGAGCAAAAGTTGCGTTCAAACCAAACAGCTATAAAGGTTCTTTGAGGTTTATCGCGACTGAGGGGTGCCCCAAAGGGAAATGCACCTTAGGGAGGTTTTTCTTGAAAAAACCCCAAAGAGTAAGAAAGCCATGCAGAGCATGAAAGGTAGGAGGAAATTCAAACCACTTGGCCAAGTGTTCTGGGAAATGTGACATTGTTAACTAAGAAAATAGACAACATTGAAGTGCTAATGAAAGACACAAAAGGAATACTGGGAATACAGTGTTAGAGGTTTTATCAAGATATGGCTGCAGGAACATACACCAGACGCCAATGCCCTTCATGACAGTACAAGCAGACCAGGACAAAGTTTCTACCCACTTTGTCTTCCAAGAATCCATGTCCAAAAGCTGCTGAGCATGATGAACATGATAGAAGCTTCACACTCCTACACAACACAGTAAAGAAACAACAGTGAGCTCAGACACAAGAAAAGGAAGTCCTTTAAACAAAAAAAAGAAAATAAAATAGAAACCATTATAATGTATAACTGAGCACAGATGCTGTTACATGATTTTAACGTGCCAGTGCAGCATGTATGACCAGATCTCCCTTAATATGCTGAATGCTCCAGGTCTTCCTTTTTTCTTGCTGTGATCTTTACATCAACCCATTAATAACTTTCAATAACCTCCATGCATATTGTTGACATATTACAAATCAGACCTTAAGCCTGAGTTCATTGGTGAGGCCAACAGGTATAACTGACCCATTGAAAGGGTGAATTGAAATAGTAACCTGCCATTTCTCCTGCCAGTTTCAGCCGTACACCTTGAGGAGAATCAGCTTGGACACGAACGTTTCATCCATAAAGCTGCCAACCTTCTAAGAAACTGTAGTACACAGACAAATATATAACAATTACACTGACAACAGAGAGGTTGGCTGTCTGTGTACAGGAAGAAAAATTGTATGCTCGGCCATGCTGGCGTGTTTTATTTCACTGACATTGTTTGTCACTGGAGACGTTTTCTCTCTGCCTCTCTGATATTGCCTCTTTTATCAGTGCAGCCTCCACAGCCCTGAAGGCCTTTACAGAGTCAGGAAGTGTTATCAGTTTGTCAATTGTCCTGTTAATCAATCCATACCATCGGCTGCTGCTTCGACCCGGCCTCCCTGCGAGTGCTGTGTCAGGTGGAGCAGAAGCAGGTGAGTCTGGACCGATCGATCGCCAGCAGTCACAGGTACGGCCTCCAGCTGACTCTGGATTAGCTTGGAGGGCCTGATGTCTGAAGCGCCCGGGGGAAATCAGCGCACACTCCACCGTCAACACCAAGATTTTAATAGTTGCTGAGCCAAGCGACTTGTAGGTGTGTGAAAAGTAATTACAGTGTGGAGTGAGAGCCCCTCATGAATCACAGGTTGATGATTTTCATCTTCTCTTCAATTCAGGAAATAAATCATCTCGGTTGGTGGACCAATCGACTGTTCGCTAATCAATGCCTCGCGTGGTTACTGTTGCTGCTCTCAGATTTCGTATGTTGTTCACAATAATGACATCAGCAGATTAAACTCTTGTTCCTTGACACAGATGGCATTGATTTTGCCTACTGAAATGGCAGCTGCTACTGGACTGTTTCATTGCAGTGGAGATGGACAGCCAATCAAGTCAAGGCTGGATCAATGAGCGGTTTGAAAACACTGTCATCTTCTGACTGGATTTATACACAATAATTGCTAGAATAGTCTCAGATATGCACGAAACTACCAAGACAGCCCAGCAAGGTAATCTGGTCTTATTATGTACAGAGTTTCGATAGGTTTATGCGATTTCTCAATTAATCAGTCAATCAATCAAACTTTATTTGTAGAACACTATTTCATGCATAGAAATGTAACTCATCAAGTCCCCCAGACTATGAACGCTCACATCTCACATATTTATACACAGAGGTGAACATATCTGGTCCACAGTTACTACCCTGCAACTTTCAGATGTATTCCTTCTCAAATACACCTGAATCATATAAATGTCTTTTTAGCAGGCCTGCAGAGCTGAATGACTGTATATGAGCAAATTCAGTCATTTGATTCAGGTGTGTTGGAGAAGGAATGCATCTAAAAGTTGTACGGTAGTAGCTTTAGAGGACCAGATGTGCACCTCTGTTCATACAGACACCCATAGCAAACGAATGCATGCATGTACACACACAAACACACACGCAAACATCCAATCGTATCAAAACTAAGTCATTGGAAAAAACAACTGTGTAAAATAAAATAGAAAAATATTTAAATAAATGAAATGAAAATACCAATAGTGCATTTTAAAAACACTCCAAGCTGCTCTCAGGTTGTTCCACAGGCAAGGACCGTAAAAGCTATGCATCTTTTTGCCCCACCTTAAGAATAAACAAAAGACCAGCCCCCCCACAACCTGAGGGCCCTGGGAGGCTCATAAACTAAGAGTAAGTAAGATAAATACTTCCGACTAAAACCTTCAAGAGCTTCATAAACTAATAAAAGTATTTCTAAATCAATTCTAATACACACAGGACGTCACTGCATAGATTTTAAAACTGGTGTGATTTGAGCTGTCTTGCATTTCTGCATTAATATGCTATGGAACCAAAAAAGTATTATTATCCAAATAATACAATTAATACAAATATATAATCCTTTAAAAGAAATTAAACAGACAATAATATTTTCCTTTTGATTATTTTAAAGATAATGTCTATTATTACTGTAGAAACCAACTGTGTTCTGAATTATTGTGCAACTATATTAGGTATTATAATGATCTGGATTTTGTTAATCAAAACTACCAATGTTGAAAACAGCATTTTTTGTTTTTGAAGACTTTTTATTCCTCTTCTGATCAGCTGGAATAACAACTTTAAATGATAGGATATAATAAACACATCTGGTCTCTGAATCCCACTTGTTTTTTTAAACTGTATGATAATCTTTTCTAATTTCACAAAAAATGTACTATTTCACATTTTCCATTGGTTTCCCCATACTGCTTGAAAAATGTGACTTGCTTAATAATATGGAACAAACTCCACAAGTAGTTTCCCTTTAATTTAGTTCACTTGGGAAGTTAATTATCAAACCTGAGATTGTTATCAGTGATTTAAACAGACAACACCTGCTAAATCCTCCACAGAAATATTAAAAGCTGAATGTTTAATGAACTGAAATCGTCTGCAGAATGTATTGGGGAAACAGTGGAACATGAAAAACTGAATCTTTGTAGTTGTAAGGTGTTATTAGATCTGGGTCAGTGGGTAGTCAATTAGACCCCAGCAGGTGTGTGGGCATCTGGTTTTACTAAAAAGTAAACACATCTATGTATGATTGTTTAAACAATGATGATTCCTAGGATCCTGATCATGAAAAAGCTATTAATTCAGACATTTTGGGTAATTTCCCTTTCCCTTTATAAATAAATGACAAAGCAAATTATTTGGTAAAATCTGCCTTCAGGGAATAATTTTAAGTAAAAGCATTTCAATCATTATTTTTTTGGTTTTCCTCAAAAAAGAATCATGACTTTTGCTGAGCTTTTTCACACAAATAACATTTAAATTAACACCGATAGTCTAGTACCACTTCACTGATAGAGAATTGGATCTTCCCACTCATCAAATTGACATAATCACATTTGCACGCACACAAATATACTTTGGTTATTTTTGAAGACAGGAAGCAGACACCTCCCGGTTACAACCAACCCAGTTTCCAGATGCCTGGGTCTGTATTTGTGAGAAACAAAAGGTGTGTGCATGTATGTGAGTCATGCATCATCACTGAGAGTGACAGAGTGTTTACTGATGTAGCAGAGAAGTGCAACGCGAGCGTCCGGGCTCTGCCCAGGGATCAAACCGAGCCATCAGACCACAGAGCTCTGCAGCTGCAATCAATTTGAGGAGGAGGCGAGGGTGTGAGTGACTGAGTGAAACTGTGTGTGTGGTGATTCCCTGCAGAGACAAGACTTCCATTAGACACAGGACTGCTGCTTACGAGTTGACCTGAACTGTGGAGCAAACTTCCTCCTGAAGATACCAGACAAGAAGTGGCTCGGCTGTGATTACCATGGAAATCCTCTGATCATCACGCAATTCTCATGATAGTCACGTAATGGTGCAGTCAAGAAGTAGGACAGAAGGACAAGAAGTAAAAGCATTTGGTGGATTGTTATGGTAACAATCCTTATTGGAAATAGACCCAGAGGAAAGCTTGTTTATTCTCCATTTAAATTGTGCTACATTTATAAGGTCAATGCATTTGTGGGATGAGTAGCTATGTGTCAATGCTACACTGATTAGGGTAAAAACCCTTGGAGGAGGCAGGGCGGCATCTCCCTTGCAGGAAATACAAGGCTTGTCATCCCTGTAGAGAGTTTCAATAGTGACAAATACTGAGATAATTTAAAATCAGTGGTAATCCAGTATCTCCACAGTCTGGGACCAAACTCTATCCTCCAAGATGACAATGGTTAACCCCCCAAAATTTAGGAGTGGAGAGGATTGCTCAGCGTAGATGTAGCTATACTTCCCAGGTTTCAGTCTACATTTTGTGCCAGGTCACTTTTGTACTTCTCATTCTGTTTTATTCATTGTTTTCTTGTGTACATTGGGGTTCAGTCTTTACCTACACCAGGTTTGTACTTTTCAGCCGAATGCTCCTCCAGTCTTTGTCTTCAGCATTCAGGTCATTTCTCTCTTTTGGAGTCTTAACCTGTCGGCTCCAGGTTCCAGGTGCAAAGCTTCTTAATTTACTCTGGAAAAAAAGGTACTTTGGGATACTTTGTTGCACATTATAATATAACTTTACTATTCCACTTCATTTCAGTGGAAAATTGTTTTAATTTTTTTTATTTTACATATTATATTTAATATATATTATATACAATTACATACATATATAATTATATATCATTATATTATTTTACATCAATCACATTTAATGACACTGCTGTTGTAAACTTTATTTCATTGAACCAAGTTTTTAATTAATTAAATTTTTGTATTGCTTATTTAATAGTCAAATCTAGATCATTTCATCCAAATTTTTTTTTTCTTTATATTGTAAGAAAAATGTTGAGAGGGAAGAATCAACCCAGAAAATAGCAGCAATTCCGAAAAGAACATTTACAGGTCTGTCTCAGAAAATTAGAATATTGTGATAAAGTTCTTTATTTCCTGTAATGCAATTAAAAAACATGAAATGTCATACATTGTGTATTCATTACAAATCAACTGAAAT
>JAVQJG010096980.1:0-11223 GCA_036024015.1 Craterocephalus amniculus
AGCATTGGCGTGACGCGCTTTCTCTGCCGGGTTAATTTTTGAAACGTCCACACTACGATCAGCCAGTAATAGCGTTCCACTAGTGATCCGGAGTCAAATTATGAAAGTTAAACCCCTTACCCAAGAAAAAGCGTCACACAAAAGCTAAAAAAAATAGCCGCTATCGCTAACTAAGCTAGCCGGACGTGAAATCGGGTATAGTCCCTTTAATGTGCCCCATGCACAGATTTTTCCATTTACTCTTCAGAAAATGACAGAAAACAGCCCAATGAGGCTACAAGTCAACGCGAGGTAAAGTAGAATTTTTTTTCCAGACTGTCATTTTATGAACACATTGCTATTTAATTGCCACCGTGCATTTAGAATTTAACAGATATTGCATGTACAATGAACTCCCACAGAGAATGTTAGAGGCAGCATATAGCCTTAAATGTGTTATCACACAGACCCAAGCATTGTGGCACAATCAATAACTGGACACCCCTACTGTGCATGTGGACTGGGACAATTTTTCAAGTAAATGGTGATATATTGTTTCAGATTTAGGTGTTATGGCTGTGCAAAGCAAAATGTCCCATTAACATTCTCCTGCAGGTCCGTTACATACTTTTGATGTTATATAAGATAACACATCACACAGTCAGTGTGGGCTCAAGAGTGAATTTCTGTAAATAATCTAAATCTCAGCATTCCCTTGCATCAGGCCTGCTTCTGCACCAGCTTCTTTGCAGATTCAAAGTTTATTTACAGTGAAATACCAAAACCATGTGACATGAGTGTTATGGACTTTTTGTGTCATCCGCAAGCAAATCTTGATCTGGTCAATAAAACAAGGCTTATGTAATGCTGACAGAGTTCAGATACAAGTTAACAACAGATCCAATGGAAAAACCTATAATGGTTTGCAGGCTCCATGTTAGTTAAACTGCAGAGTGCAAATATGAACAGAAGCCAGCAAAGTAATCTCAGCAATTTACAAGTAGCAGTGACGGATGGGTTGCACTGGTTCCAAGGTAAAACTTGTCAAGATTTAGCACCCAGGCGCCTGTTTCACAGGGAGACCCATTTGTATGGCCATTTACATGCAGATGGTGAAAAACGGTTGTCAAACTGCAACATCCCATTTTCCAAATGACTGTAACAGAGACAGCAAATTGCAGATACGTGTGCATCTTCTACAGGGCTCTTCGAAGCTCATGCATCTGTCAGCTGTGATGATCTTTTTAACTGATTAGATTCCCAAAATGAACACCACAGACGATGATCTAGTGTTGCAAGTTGCAGCATGCAGCCCCAGTTGCTTCAGTGTTACAATTAAAAGTTGAAGTTAAGTGAGTCAACTAGTGTGCTGTGAAACAGCTGTGCTGTGCTTGTTGGTTTTTAGGGATGTGTCACAAAGGGTGCTGAATGCTTCCAAAATTAGTTTTGCTTGTAGGAGTGATGGCATTGATTTAAAGATGTAAACTTTTTTATTATTTAATACTACTAGTGATGGATAAGACTTGCTTATGGTATTACATTTGGAATGTTAATGAACAGATTATAGAACAAAGAGATGGTGTTAACAAAAGCCGCCAAGTCATTTTAAGTGATTAATGTTAATGGTCAGGGTCTGTTTGGTCTCTCCATAAGCCTGAAAGTAGAGCACCGTATGACCGTGTCCAACACTGGTCAAATTAAAACTGAACACCAGCATGGTATCGTCAGGCTCTGTTGTATGCAATCAAATGCAGGTTGATGAAATGTTAAAGTATCAAGGATTTCTCCATGTTTTCTAAGCATTCTGTACGCTATATCATCAAAGGGCGAATAAATATAATCAGAAACTTGCAAATCATTGTCTCACCTGTGAGGGTAACAAAGACTAGCATCAAACAATGAGTGGGAGGGCACTTCTCTCAGGAAGACTCATTAAATTTTGTTTGCTTTTTTAAATCAGAAAAAAAGATCTTTGTGCAGCAACAGGATGCTCCCTCTCCCCACAGTTATGCAGCACTGATGATCTGATAGACTTGCCTGTAATTATTGCATGAGCTCATCATATTACCTCTGCACAAGAAGCCCATCCTACAGCCAATCAACACAGTGCTTACATGGTTGGAAAGGCCGATCCCCTTGTGGGCTTGTTAGGGACCTGGGGCCTTATGTACAAAGAATTATGCAGCTTTCATTCTGACGGATGGTGTGCAGCCAAAACTGGGTAAGTACATACACCCACAAATGTTCAGATGTATGAATCTGTGCATACGCTTGTTCCTGTGCATCTTTCATTGATACTGTACATCCCAACATACTTAGAGATGAGTGCAGCTCCAGGACTGTCTAACCTCCTCCTGTTATTAAATATGCAAATGACAACAAATGAATTGCATTCTTCCAACTTTACTCCATATAACAATGAGAAACACACTGCAGACGTAAACAAAGAAAAAAAAGAATAACAGCTTCATAACATATTAAATGTTGTGAAGCCATTATTCAGAAGGTCACTAGAGGTGGACTGTCTATAGTCTTCCTGTTTTCATATAAGTCATTGTATTGAAAATCAAGTGTTTTTATAGATGGGGATATCGGCCAGGCTATGGTTGAACATTAAGATACATTTTGCAGTTTTATTTTATTTGATGATCAATCTTTTGCTGATAATAAACACAATGCACAGTAACAAAAACACTGCTGAAGGCCGTGACCCACAGCAAAAAAAAAACAGTCAAAACCACAGCATTTGCATTTTGATGCGTACACAGTGTTGGTGCAGGAGTCCCCTGATGATGGTCAAAGTGTGAGCTGAGATAATTGCACGATGCAACAATAAGAACTGCCGTCTGCATATGCTTCTTCTAGAATCTAAACAAGACATTGTTACATTATGTCATTCAATTTGTGAAATTTCAGTGACAATACAAACAGACAAAGAAAAAGATAGTTTGATCCTAGTGTCGGTTTTGGATAAGGATACAAATATTTTCGAAACATGTTTCTTCCAATTAAAGAAAAAATATTGCTACCTGCATACAAGGCATACTGAGCCTGTGAAAATTAACCAAGAATCAGGTCGACTAAATAAATAAAAAAACACCTCAGTAATGCCAGGTATTTAACAGTTAAGTAGTTTCATTATACTTCAATAAAAATGTATCAACTATTTCTGCAAAATGGTTGTTTAATACAAGACACCATATATGTAGTGTGTGTCATTCTAAGGAAGAAGATACAGCTTTACAGGATAATCTACTGACTTAACTGTGACGTACACACACACATATATATATATATATATATATATCAGTAATTTCGACAGTACTATTACAGAGGGTAAAAACAAACAGCTCCTGAATAAATCAACGATAAAGAGCCAGAACTGTTTCTTTCGCTGTTAAATTTCACATTGATTCTGCAGAAAGACACATACGGAGCCCATCTGGTGACATCCTCAGGGGAAAAAAATAAACTTTTGGCCGCGAGTTATTAGTTTTTCTTTTTTTGTCCTGTCTTGTCCATCATTGAGAATGAGATAGTTAATTATCTTAGGGCCATGCGTTATCTTGTGGCCAAAAGTTACTATTTTTGATCAATGTCACTGCCCAGACTGCCACTGTAAAAACTGAAGCATGAATTTGGAAAACTGGGAAGCCATCAGCCTTTGACAGTTTTAACTGTATGACTGTTTGGCCACATTGCAATTTGGATTAAGATCTTATATAAAGGGATAAAGGTTGCTATTATAGGCCTAATGTCACATTTTGTTTTTGTCCTTAAAGCCCTTTTCAATCATTATATATGGAACATTAATGGCTTTTTCATTCTGTGAAGCGATGGCCTTTAGTCATTCACTCATTGGTCACTTTCCCCGCGTGTAGATGACTAAAGCTCCAGCAGGAACCATTTACTCATGACATTGACCTTCAGTTGCTACAAAATTGTAGCTGGAACTGCTTACCATTTGAAATGGCTGATGTGGCAAAATGTTGGAAAATGAGAGAAAGTAGTGAAGTGACATTATGTTTCACTCATCATTCAGTCTTTTGAAGTAATTTTACAAGTAAGGTGAAATAACAAATCGGTTCCTGTGCCTAATATAGGCCTTGCTTGAGATGCATTAGATGTGATGAACGGTGTCTAAACTGTGGGCATAACAGGATATGAAATCTTTCATTTGTTTATAATGAAGAGATTGCTTCTTGCTTACATTTAGATGGTAAAAAAAAGCAGATAGTGATTCTCCCCATGTGCCACTGGAAGGCCACCAAGTTTTATAATTTCCTAGATTGACAGACTATTATGTTCTGATTTAATATGTTTGTTCAAAATAATGATTTTTAAAGAAAATTAAATATAGAAAAAATACAAACTGATATTTCCCACATTTTGAGTAACTGTTGCATGAATTCTCAATAAATGGGTTGACTGCTGTAGTTTGAACTTATAAAAAAAAGGGTGTTTTTTATTTTGCTTTATTTGTGATCTATTACTTCTGACTTTCAGTTCTTGTCAATATAGTTCATTTACAGATCTCTGTGTCCCATAAAGGTCCACACGCTGCAACAACAAGCTACTCAATTCTGAAGTCAAATATGACGCTCTTAGGACAAACTTAGCCGTAGAAATCACCCTTGAAGGTGAAAGAAATCTTTGTGTTGCGCAAAATTTAATTTAAATTAAATCCATTTTTTTAATATAGAAACATTTTTCCACTGCATCTAACCTCACATTGCAGTCTTCTGCTACTTACATCTGTGTTTGCATCAGTTCTTTTTTCATCGTTCTTCTGCTTCTTCTCTGCACTTTCTATCCTGCGTTCAGCTTTCTGATTCATTCTCCTCTTTGTTTTCCAACATCAGCACCTTTCCCACTGTTTCCTTTGTTTCCCTCCCTGACTCTGTTCCTGAGTAAGCCTTTTAAAGTCCCAGGAGACAGTGTGAAATTAGCTCCTAGCTGCTGTGGGCCGTGAAACCTTGTAGTGTGTGTCTGTGTGTGGTGTTTGTGTGTGTGCAATGGTGGTGATGTCACTGAGGTCCTATTACTCTTTTCC
The DNA here is from genome assembly GCA_036024015.1 of Craterocephalus amniculus. NCBI lineage: Eukaryota > Metazoa > Chordata > Actinopteri > Atheriniformes > Atherinidae > Craterocephalus > Craterocephalus amniculus. Next base: position 5,033 of record JAVQJG010096980.1, read on the forward strand.
ACAAACTTTGAACAGGTGTAATGTAACAGAGACCGTTGTTTCCCTGTGTTGTCTTTATGGATGTAACGGTGAAGTGCACAGCATTCGTCAGCAGTGTTGTCTGGTGTAACATCTCTTTTATATGAGATTCATATTAAATGTGGCCAAAGTGGCAAATAATGGGCCTTATTCACCACTATCTTCTTACAAATAATTTTTAAATGTGTTCTTAAGCTTTACTTGAATTTTTTATGGAAACCCTCCAACAGATTCATGAACATCTTCATTTACCTCAAATTGTTTGTATCTTTCTTCTTAATTGGTGAATACCTATCTCTCAGAAACTGAAAGGATGGACCAGCCGGGCCATGTGCAAACAGATACAGACAGCTGAGGAAAAATAATAAACAGTTTGCCAGGAGAAGAAATAATAAGCAAAAAAGTTGTAATAATAAATATGTGCGCTAAAACCTGATTGACCTCATTTTTAAGGTGATAACTTGGTTATAAATAATCACACAGTGAGCTTCAAATCAGGTAAAAGCAGCTTAATGTATAAATCAGATAATTAATTACCCCTGACTTGGACAGTGAGCCTGCAGTCTAGTCCCATGAGCACATTAGGGCGCACATCCTCATTGTGTAGTGGCTAAAGGGGAAAGTGCTGAATGAATTTCCACAACATAGCCGACTGTCTTCTACAGTTTGTAAAGCAAGTTGCTACCTGCTGTGGCATCATTTTGAAGATGCAGTGCATTTCATGAATTAAACCTCCAGGTGAGTCTGAATGTTGGTCAGTGGCGTTATTAACCAGGTAACCTTGATTACCTAATAAAACAAATTATTATAATAAAGATTTCCTGTGATATTTGTGCAGGTACAGTAGCAAGGGAGCTTTAATGCACATGTGTGCAATATATTGAACAGTTGTTTTTAGGAACATAAGCGATAAATTAAATCCGTCTTGACTTATTCTTAAATGGATGAAGTGTACAGAAAAAATTGTTTATTTTTCCCTGAGTGAAATTATAACGTCAGGATATGACCTGAAATATCTTATTTATTTTGGAAAAAAAAAATGCTTTGGAAACCTTGCCCAAACATGTCAGCACTCAGATAAACTCCTCAGTTTTCATAGGAATTAATGTCACTGTCTTTGTAAGAGTTTGTAAGAAATCTGTTTGTAAGAGCGGTTGGGGAATGAGTCCCAGTGGGTCAGTCAGTCAACATGTCCTATATTTTCCTGAAATCTAAGTGGCCATACCTATAAATGTATACATTCTAATTGTAATAATATTAAACTGAGTAAACTTTTGCATATAAATGACTGGTGCAGAGTCGAAAACATTAATTTGGTGACAGAAAAACAACATTTTAACAGCTTCTTTATATCTTGTCCTAAGCACAGCATTTTCTGCATTAGTCCGTATTTTAGCACACAAAGCCTACACAGGTTCATAAAGGGGGAGAAAGATCAACATACAGCTAGTTTAGGAGACTAAACCCAATGTTATGTATTCACAATAGGCAAGTGATGAGTCCATCATTTAGCAAACAGAAACATTCTGCAATTATCTTTGCATTTTCAGATGTTGTTCATTCTCAGATGTAAACATTGTGAATGAAAAGTGAATCATACAAAGCTGCTCCAGAGAGGGAGAGAGAGGTTAAAATTAGCATAAACCTTGAACTTTGTAACTCCTTGTCTTTGCCTTCAAGGAATAACTCTGTGTGTATAAAAAGAAGAAAGCATGATTTTGTGGTATGTGTGTGCGTGCATGACAAAAAGCAAGAATGTGGATTTTGTTGCTTAAGCCTCAGTCCTCCTGTGGATCAGGCCATAAGTTTTGCCAAGTATCATTTTCTGCAGAGAGATTTAGCCTATGGTGATGAATATGGAAATAAAGGAAAGCCTTCAGTATTGATGAACAGATTTCTGGCTTCAGCTCAAGTTTGGGCAGTCCTGGCTTACACACACCCAAACACTCATTTTGAAGATACACCCACATAACTAACATGTCATTTTTAAAGACACAATAATGCACAGACACATTCTGTGCATTAAATGAGAGACAACATATTTAACAAAGAAGGTGCTTTAGCTGGAATTAATGGTTCCTCATGTATCCGTTAACTTTAGGTCTAAAGAACAATGAAAAGCATTTCACTTTTTTATTGTTTTTTAGATGAAAAGGATAATTTTAACATTTTGGGAACACTGATAATTGAAAAATAAAGATTGCAAACTACAACAGTTACAAAGTCCACACAGCTTTTTAGCTCAGCCACAGCTGAATCCCACACACCATAGTTACTCCGCTTGTTCTTCCTTCTGCTATCTCAGATAAAGCTATCCTCTCTTTGCTTGGGAAATTGAGCCCCTATTTTCCTGCAAGGTTTTTGCCACTGGCATACAGAGTTTCATACTATGGTGATTTGCAGCCTTCAGGGAAGCAATTTAAATGCTGATGATGTCTTCATTCAGTTGTCATTACACTGCCCAATCAACATTTACCTTAGGGGTAAATTACAAAAAGGAAAAAAAAACAAAAAACGTTTATTGCTTGTTTAAATCCAGCTCTTCTCTCCTTGAGGTCCTGAAGTAATATCTAACCAAAGTTTATAGTTTCAGCATGAATATCCTTTTAATTCATCAAGTTTGGAAGATATTTTGTTGTTGTTAATTAAAAATAACACATTTGATTTGATCGTCATGTGTATCGGCACAAAGATGCAAATAAAAAAGGTTAGAAACAGTGAGAAGTGTGAGCTTCTTCCAACAGAACGTTTCACTTTTTAGCGTTAATGAACAGAAAGGCAAACAGTTGGAAAGGTACAGATTTAAACACAGGACCAAAGTGACTGGTTCAACACACCTTCATGCTGAGGGACCTGCCAAATCAACCAACCTTCTAAGGAGAATTGAGGTGGAGGAGAAGAAAAGGATTAAACAGAGTAGAGTAATGTATTAGGAGTAAAGGAAGGAGACTTATCTCTCCTTCCCCCGCAGTGATTTTCTTGTTTCCCCATTGGAGCAGAGAGATAAGAAGGTCTGTGTGTGATTGGCTTAACATGTGGCCCATCGCCGCTGCTGCTCCATCAATGTGAGAAACCGAGCTTAGGCCGCCGCATTCCGTCAAATAGGATAGTATTTAAACGAGATTGGATAGTTTTTTAAAGGAAGTTAGCCGCCTGAATGTAAATAAGTGTATTTAAATTCTGTGTGTGAGCTACAACAAGAACTGACCAAAATTCACAGCTGTAAGCTTGCTATCATGGTCCCTTTCATGCTTTCTTTTGCATAATTTTCCTCACTTCTCATGCAATTTCACAGTGAGACTCAACAGATTTGTTTACAGTGTGAAGTCTCACCAACAGAAGAAAAAAATTGAGCTGCCACATAAATGCATTACAACAGTGGGGGCTTTTTCACCCTTTACTTCAATGTGTTTTCCTTTATCATCATTCAAGAAGCTTCTTGCTGCCCACAGATACAAATACAGGTATACGGTTATGATCAGTGTGCCCTTTTAATAAAATAAATTCCCTTTTAATGTGACAGTTAAACACATATTTAACAGTTTGAAGGTTTTATCTGCTGCTCCTTCCAGATATTACCTTCTGCATCCTTATGGTGTAAATTATTTAGGTTTGAGGATTTAGATAAAGTGCAGAGAACACATCCGAAGCAGAGGGGATATAAACATTTTATGGTTCATTCTTGGTAAACGGACATCCTTTGCAGTGGTCATACGGAGGCTACAGTGAGGTTTTTGAGAGATTTTTTCCAGCAGTGGGGAGAATAGAAGACAGCTCAGGCTTTGTGTTCACACCAAGGAGAGGTTCTGAAGGCATGACTGGCTGCTCACAGGCTGCAGCAGCACTCTGTTTATCATCATCTAGCTTATGCCTGCACTCTCGCTGGAGGTCCTCACTCCACTGGTAAGAAAATCAAGAATCCACAATGGAAACGCATTATACTGACAGACGGGTGGTCAAGTACTGTAGACAAAAACAAACAGCCGGGGGCATCAGACCTGTAGCTGTCAGGCTAATCTAGTAACACGCTGTCTTATCTAGTATTTATTACACTGTGTCTGCATGCCTGTTATCTCCCAAAGACTAAGATCTACGCTGATCTCAGTGCACTTGGAAGCTCATGAAAGGCTCACATGGTGAGGAAATCCAGCTCTGACAGCCAAAAGTGACACAACAACGGTTACTAACATGAGCAAGGTGTGTGTAGATGATGTCTGAATCAAAGCAGTGTTTTTTCCCCCCTTGTCAGTTTCTTTCTGTCTCTGCCTTGATCTCATTCTCCACTTTTTCTGTCATTGTGTTTAGCCCAGACATGCGGCTCATATTTCTCCCTTTACCCTTGTCACTTACTGCCTCCTGCAATTTTTCAGCTATTCATCCTTTTGCTGACACAGCAATGAACTGATAACTACATTTTCTAATAAAATTTTAAAGTTTCATAAAGCAGAATTTAACATGATCATAAATACTAATAACATTTAACAAGTGTTGAAAAGAAATTAGATGATTAGTGATCGGGGACTGGTTAAGAGTATGGTTTCATTCGTTTGTGTGATTTATATTGGAATGGTACATTTGGGGTTTGACAACCACATAGAGCATAAATATTGGCCTTTTTGGACTCTATGAGCTAACACCCCATGAGGACATATGTTGGTGAAGAACAATCATCTCGAACTTTGAGGTTTTTGTCTCACCTACCTGCTAGACAGGATTGGTAAATAATAAAAGGCAAAGGTTCTTATCTGATAACTGACTGATGCATGATTTTCTTTGCAGCACAAAAGGAAGCAGTGTGTGAAATACTGAGGCCACTGGAGCTGGGCCATCCCTGGTTTTTTCAAATACCGTTATGTCAACATGTACAGAGTTATAACGGTATAGGAGATTAAACTCCCTTCTCATTCCACTTTGAGAAAAATCTGAAAGCCCTTCAGCACAGGGGAACTGTGTGTGTTCTACTATTTTTATCAGACGTTGCAGTAGCAGCTGTTAATGCATCACTGATTTAATGTGGTGTGTGTGTGTGTGTGTGTGTATGTGTGTGTGATCATATATGTGTGTGTGTATATACATACATACATACATATTCGATAAGGTTTTTCCATTTAGAGTCTGCTGTGAGCATAAATTATATAAGAAGGGACATAGTTAAATCAAAGTATCTTTTTCAAAAGACTTCAAGAACTCATGATAGATTTTTCTTCATGAATTTTTCGATCTTACAATACATTAAGCGTGAAGCACAGCATTGATCATTTCTCATTAGAAAAAAAAAAACACCCTTCATTCCTCCACTCCAAAACCTTGATAGAGTTAAGCAAATCACTACTTCCACACTAATTACTCCTGTCACTCTTGCTCTGCATTTTTCATTTATTTTGTTTAATCTGCTCAAAAACAGCGTTTCTCTCTGCATGCTTGCACTGATTTTTGTTTCTTGAAACTTCACAATCAGTATTTTGATTGTATTCCCTTTTATTTTTCTAAATCTTGTTCCCTCTGCTCCACTCAGTATGTTTTTTAATGTCAACTCTTACTACACTCTTAGAAAAAAAGTGCTGCCTACAACCATATAAGGTTATTTGGCTTGGTCTCATAGTGGAACCCTTATTGGTACCTATTAAAACCCTTTGTAGTGGTTCAATCTGGGCCCTTTTCAGATTTTTCCGCCTGGAACCTTTTGTAAAAGGTCACACCTTGAACCATATATAGAAGGTCCTACCTGTAACCCCGATAGATCGTCCTACACTGAACCCTACAGTGACGTAGTGGTTCCACCAATTCCCCTTAAGGCCCATTAATGCTCGACCCAGATGACTGATATACAGACAGTTTCTTCCATCTTTTGATCCATCTGATTTTATTCAGATACATTGAACCAATGACAAGTCATTAACCTATATGTTAACTATCTACCTTTAATTATGCAAACCAGTTGGTTTATTATTGTTGCACTTACAGTTGAATAAATTGTAGCGTGGATTTGTAGGTATAAGCACACGTCCGTCCTCTTCCGCTTATCCAGGGTCGGGTCGCGGGGGCAGCAGCCTAAGCAGGGAAGCCCAGACTTCCCTCTCCACGGCCACATCAGCCAACTCATCCGGTGGGATCCCGAGGCGCTCCCAGGCCAGCCGAGAGATATAATCCCTCCAGCGGGTCCTGGGTCTACC
>JAVQJG010096991.1:0-11267 GCA_036024015.1 Craterocephalus amniculus
AGGTGAGCCAGGATAGATGTAAAATCATTTAAAAAGTCCTTATTGGGTTTAGGAGGTCGGTACACAGTACATAAAATAGTTGGAGTCGGACCACAGAGTTGAGACACTGTGGATTCAAATGAATCAACCTCAGGAGCTTCGAGTGGCTTTACTTTCCACTGCTGGCGGTGAATCATCGCGAGACCGCCCCCTCTACCTGAGCTGCGAGGTTTCGATATGTAAACAAACCCAGGCGGAGTGGCTGCGTTGAGATGGACAAAGTTGTTCGGCTGTTGCCATGTTTCGGTTAAACAGAGAAAATCCAACTTACATCTTTGCACCATCTGTAATGCTTTTAAGATTTTATTAAAAGCACTTTATTAAAAGTCTTTAACAGGAAATATGCTATACAAAAGGAAAAAACAACAACAAAAAACTCACAAAAACAAACCCCTTGGTTTCTCAGGGCAGGGTTTCCCAAACGTTTCCATGTCTAGGCCCCCCACACAACATTAGGCTCTGGCCAGGGACCCCCAAACCTACAGGCAATGCTACAAATAAGAAACTTCAACTTTATTTTCTTTTCACTACTAGTAGTGACAGATGCACCAAAAATGCTGTAACTGGAAATAGATTTACGCTGCCAAGGCACTAAACCTGGAACGGTGAAATGGGCACAAACAAATTTCTTAGGTTCCCCTCAGAATACTGAGGGCTTAAATGTTTCAACCAAACTCAAGTAAAAAGGTACTAACAGACACTTTGTTCTTAATGTAATAACACAACATTAAATAAATGCAGTCATGGTAATACATGTCTTTGTGCTGTGAATGGTTTACTAAATCTGTTCTCTTTCTGCTGCTACACAACCATAAATCTTACACAAGAGTTTGTAAGTATGGTTATTAACGTGATTGAAAATGACCAGCTTTTATGTACTGATGACACACGTTGCCTAGGAGAATAAGTGCTGGTAATGACGCTGCTGTGCACAGCTTCCAATGTTAATGATGCTCATTTTTCTATAATAGAATATTACCCAGGTGCCAATCACAAAATGAAATGTAAATGGGACTTGAACATGAAGTGTCCTATTGGGGTTGCTTGTGTTTCTTTTTCAAAAGAGAGAAAATGACTTTTAATGGACACGGAGTGTCAGATTCTCTGTTGCAGATCCATTTAGTTGTAATAATAATGTTTTATTACTTAACAAAGAAGTTATTTTTGCTCCTTTTCACTCTGTTTAATTTTCTTACGAAGATTTCACATGTGTTTACCTGGTGCACAAATGCAGCATCCATTTAAATGTCCAGGCTCAGAAAAAGCAATAGATGGACTCACAGACTGAAATGTTAGACAAGAATCATTAAAGTGACTCTCAAAGCCCATTGCTACCCACTCTGTCAGCTGGGAAAGAGCCTTCTCTAATCCATTGTCATTGGTTGGATTAATTTGCATAATTCTACTATTGTGCAGTCTCAGATCTTTCTCTATCTCCTCCTTCAGCAAGCTGAAGAAGGATGGAAAAAAAAGGGAAGCGCAGACTCTCAAATCTCTGCTACTTGTTGCTTTGGCAACGGGTCTGGCAAAATGAATAGAAGTACAGTAGGGGAGGAACAAGAGAGCTGGCAGAGGGGAAAGGAGTCAGTGTTGCAAGGGTGTAGAGATGAAAAGAGTGCAAGGATGGAGATGTGATGAGTGGGAAGCAGAGCGGAGGAAAGGGGGAGAGGACAAGGCAAAGAAAGGAGGAAGACAGAAAAGTGAGGAAACTAGTGTTCAGTGAACGGAACATAGAGCAATTTTCTGTTGCTTAAAAAGTCATTTATCTGTGTCGACAGTCTATTAGTCATGTATTCGAGTGAAACCTCCTCCTTTACTCACACACACTTCCCTCTCCCACACCCCACAGTGTGTATTCGTGTACATATGTGTTGCCCTTTCATGTGCTGTGTGCTCATTGTATGTATGATGAGGCCGTGCGGCTCAGCCTCCAGGGACCAGTGCTGCAAGGAAGAGACACAGTTCTAAATTGCACAGATAAAATCAATAGGTAGTTAAGGGAGGAGCTGTGCCTTTCAGAGTGAACATTGTGTGGTTTTGTATTAGCCCTACACAGAGTCAAATAAATAACTTAAATATATGATGTGAAGAACCTACCCGGCGACGTGAAAAGATTTTAGGGCATCCAGATGGAGCTCAGTGATTTATTTCATACTTGAGATTTGCCAAAACAATGTTACATAGATTTTCAAACAATGGCCACTTATTTCCCTCAGTGGCAGAACAAATTAGGATGGCCTATTTCGCTATATTCCCTCATTCCCCAGTTTTGATTTTGCTGTTGTCTTGATATATTAAACATGATTTCCATTTCCACTATGCTAATTTCATCAGAGCAGAAAGAGTCATGTCAAGCGCTACACTTTATCTTTTTCTCTGAATAGCGCCAAGCTCCCGTGTATGTGACAGTGAAACACTGGCTTCCTTTAACAGCTATCATCTCTGTTCATTAATCCTAACCAAGTGGTTATTGTAAAAATTGGCCGAGTGATGGAGGAAGCACACAAGGAGGTGCGCATAAGGATTCTTCATCCCATGTTTGAAAATTTACAAGTATAACCAGGCAAAATGCTCCAGGCTGGTTCTAATGCAGTAATAAAAGGAAAAGGACAAAGTTGTTAAACAAAAATCACCAAACAGCCCCACCTAAAACGATAAATGTATAAAAAGTGGTCTGAACGAACAAACTAACTTACCTGCAGCAGCTTTGATAACCGTATGAAATTCTATCCCAAGTAAAACAAACCAGTTTTACTGAAGTTTAATCTGATCCCTCTATATGTCTGAGTTTTTAAATAGAAGAAAGTACTTTATACAGTGGAGAAATAGCTAAAACAATTGTTTTATTTAACTGTATGCATGGCTGTATGATTTGAAAAGAGAACAGAGGGAGATAAATATTTCTTCACTGGGTTTGCTGCTGTTGGTTTATGTTATTGTGCGTGAGCCATTTAACAAATATGAATCACAACAAATGATGCCACAGTTCATAACACTTCCACCAATAACCGAATTAGCTGCAACGGTCTCTGAAGAAAGGAACTAACATGTAAGAACTGATCAAATCAAACTTTATTTATGAAGTACTTTTCATACAACAGATACCTAAAGTGTTTTACATCATAAAAGCAACAGTTTTTGCATCTTAAAAACACAAGCAGTCACACACACCTGAGTTTATCACAGATCAACCAGGTGAAACACGCGATAACCTATGGGTCCACTCCACTCACATCTGGAGCCACCAAACACATAACCATAACTGTCACCATGAGAACAACCCAGATCAGGGTACATTGGGTCCACTCTGCAACCACAGACCTGCAACTATCTGGACAAGGACAATCACCACGGCAGCCTCGCATTCAGAACAAGCATACTGTAGCTCCCAGTGTGGAGGACCATGAGGAAAGCACTGGAGAAGGAAAACTTAGATCAAATCAATCAAACAAAGCAGCAACAAATAAGACCAACACACCAACACAAAAAATAAAATAGTTCAACAATGCACTTGGTTAAATTAGAATCAGTAATAAAAGCAGAACTAATTAAGTAAAGGTAAAAACTAATTCATTTAAAAGAAAACAAACACAAAAATTGAATTAGTTGTAAGCTTGTTGTGCCTCTTTTTAAAAACATCAGAAGTCTACAACCCAAATGCCCTCAGGCAGGCTGTTTTATATGTTGCAGCTGAAAGGAGAGGCGGACACTAGGGCTTGTGTCTTCACTGACGCTGACTTTATTTAACTTCCAGTCTCAGCCAAAAGTACACATGCATATTGACCATGGATATCGACTATCTCCCCTTTCTTTTCCTTCTTCGGGTTTTTTCTCTACATGTCACACTTCTTCGCTGGTTTTTTTCTAGGGTTCAGCTCTCTGTTGTCACCTAGCGGCCGACCTAACGATGTGCATGAAGCCATTGTACATTACTTTTGGACAAACCTGTCATTTTAACCCCTTTTTAAAGGACATGAAATAAGCAACCGCTGTAAATAAAGAAATTATGGGGTTCCCCTTTTAACTATAACAATTAAACCGTCACATACAGGTTAGGCCCGAATGATAAAACCACGTCTCGCTGCTGGTTTGGGTTGAACTTTAGGGACAGCCAAAAGGCCGCTAAATTATGAAGGCTCATAATTTAAATGCAGGTCAGACAAATAAGAAGGCCCAAGACAATGAACTCTTTTAAAAACCATTAAAAGAACCTTAAAATCGATTCTGAAATGCACAGGGAGCCAATGCGGGGATTTTAAAACAGAGTAACTTGGGTAACTTCAAACTAGGAATATGATGTTATATAAACCTGGCTTACAAAGTGAATTCTGTATTAGATGCCAAAAGTACATACTTGCTATTCTAGTGTGTTTGCATATAAACATATGATAGGATCTCCATAAGGTGGTCAAGAGATCAAGAGGAGTTTGGGAATGTTATCTACTGTTGTAGTTCTGGATCCTATCAATCGGTGCTGCTGTTGAACAAGGAGTCTGCAGACAGAGGTCTTAATGATTCTTTTAATCAATCGAACAGAGTGGCCCTCTTTCGGAATCAAAGACCCCGATCAACGTTTCATACCATCTTATATAGACCATCAATTCATGCCATTGGTTGATATTTTCTCCTGCTCATTGTCACTGCTATTCCTGATCCTGGGCCTTCTAGGGCATATGATATCAAGTTATAATGTCACCTCTCATAATAGTCTGAGTACAAGCAACCGTAAACAACCCCACACCTGTTGCCTGCTAGGTCACCTTTACCCAGAAGTCACACACGATAGAACTAATAAATATTACCTTCCACACTACAATGTTTGAAATTCCTTTTTTTTTTATTTCATGAGGTTTTTTTTTTACATTTGTCTTAATTTGCTGTGTGGTTAGGTTCAAAGCTAATTGGTTAAAATGGGAAGTTTAAGATTGTGGCATGGATTGACTAATAGGATATTATGTGAAAGATGGTCCATCTGTTCTCCACTCAGGATGGTGAACAGACAGAAAAATGAAGGAATTATAAACAAGACAAAAAAGAAAATAACAGTTTAGTCTTTCAGTTGTATATTTATTTCAGGTTATCTCGTGAAATAATTGCGAGCTCTGTTAGCAAACCAATGAAGAGAGGTCAGGTCAACAGTAACAGATGAGCAGTTTGAAGGCCAGGAGACACCTTCAGACTGATCCTGATTCATCACAACTAACGAGAAAGAAGCATGTCTTGCTCTTAGCGAAGAGACCTCACACTGTTAACCCTGCTGGTGAGGGGTGAAAACCCCACAGAGTGGTGTCCTCTGACTCCCCTGGTGTCTGTCCCTGCTTTCCCATCGTCTTCATAAGCATGTCCTGGAATAATCACCATAATACATTGAACACAATCAGGTATACTAATGAGGTCGTAATTAAATAAATTCACTCATCAATTAACTAATATTTCTCTGTCAGCACATCCCTCTAACCAGCCCATGTAAACTCTAACTGTGAACCCAATATGAAACACACCTGTATAATCAGAGTTGTGACCCTCGCAGCTTTAAACTGTTAGATGCGCGTGTTGAGACATTAGCTGTCGTGAACCCCTCATCGCCCAATTTCCATGTTACACTTCCTCTTGAAAAATAGTCCAAAAACAATTATCATGGACAAGTTCAGCAGCTACATGTTAGATTCAGCAAAAACCTGATAATTGTGACCTTTCCGTGTGAAGTGTGATCCTTTAGATCTGTGGAAAACGGTTGGGAAAACATTGAAATTCTTCTTCCAATGTTGCTACTCATCTTTTTGAACTTTAAATTTGCTACAGGAAAGTTTACATAAAGAGTGATAATTAAAGCGCTTGTCTCGCTGCTCCCAAATGATTAACAGATAATTAACTGCAGGCCCTAAGCAAGCTACAAACAATACAATACCTGCCTGCAGCCTGCAGAGTGGAGTGGTGCTCAGTCTTGAATGTTTGATCCCACATGCTGTGATTTGACATTGTTTCATCCAACCACAGGGATTTGATAGGTCTAACCATTGCCTCTGGGTGGGGTCAAACATCACTTAACTTGTTAGCAATACGTATCGCCCATACTCAATTTAATACCTTACAAGTTCTTATATAAAGAAATGCTTTACACGCTTCTGGAACACAAAGCCCGCAGAGTGGGTGTATATGAGTTGTGAATGTTGTGTGGATGAATAAACGATTTTATGAGTTTCTTGGTAGAGATAATTGGGGTCACGGGTAAATGTCAAACTTAATATATCTTCATTATATTTGCATCACTTGTTCATGTCAACATGTTTTTGTAAGTATTTTTTAACCAAGGGATACCTGTGATGCATTTTTTTTTTTTAGATGTAGTCAGATATAAGCAAATAGAAAGTAAAGTTGATTTTCACCTAATCAGTGAGATTTTGTTCAATTTATTTCTTTTTGCCTTTGTGAGTTAAAATTTTAGGACCAAAGCACTGGTCCATATCTGAGCTCATGTTTACTTCTCCCACTGGAATGAAAACTGTCGGCGTTGTAAAGGGGGGAGTCAGAGGCAAACCTATGAGGGACAGGTGCAGGGAATGAGTGTGCCACCTCATCTCTGAATAATCTTGGGCAGAGGTGCCCAAGTCCGGTCCTCGAGATCTTCCTGCTCCGCACCTCATCTGGTGGGATCCCGAGGTGCTCCTAGGGCAGAGATGTAATCCCTCCAGTGCTTCCTGGGGTTTTCTCAGGGGTGTCCTTCCGGTAGGATGTGCCCGAAATACATCCCTAAGGAGGCGTCCAGCAGGCATCCAAAGCAAATGCCCCAGCCACCTCATCTGGCTCGTCTCGGTCCAGAGGAGGAGCGGCTGTACTCCATGATGACCGAGCTTCTCATTGTACCACTATCACAGAGAACCTGGCCATCTTGCAGAGGAAACTCATTTTGGTAAGTATTTGCAAACTCATTGTGGCGGTCACGACCCAAAGCTTGAGACCACAGGTGAATGTAGGAACATAAATTAAGAGCTTTGGCTTTTTCGCTCAGCTGCATCTTCACCATGACAGTGCAATGTTGTGCAGCTATCGCCCTCTGTCAATGCTCAACAAACCGTTTTTTCTCCCCTTTTTATAAAACTAAAAAGATAACCCAGAATTCATGGTGCATTGCAAACCCCATCAATAAGTTGTCTGGCATGTTTTGTGTTTGCCCGACAAGCAAACAAAGGTGTTTGCTGTCTTCATATGTTTAGGTGTTGCATCACTCAGGGGGCTTTATTATGTCTTTTCTTGAGCTCTGTGTAAGATCTACTGAAAAAACCTTATTCAGTCTAATTTCCACGGTGGGTTATTGACCAGTTTACAACACATTTTAACGGAACCAGGTATCCATTGAGTCCATTATATGTCATGATAGAAATGGGTACCTGTTCATATCGGTTCATCTTTATCTCTAACTGACACCAGTGCAAGAGAACATGGTAACTATGCACATCTTCTATATGCAATAGAGAGCATACATGAATACAGTCGTGTTTCATGCTAATTTTCCATCCCTTTGCTCATTATTGAGTAGTACTTTACATTCAGATACTAAGCCATGCAGGCTGTACAGCATAATGACAACCTTGAAGTGTATACAAGAACAAGCTTAGGTCTTGGTGTGGGCCTTGCCTGTAGGAGAAGCCCAACAAGAAAATCAATTCCTCATAATTACAAGTGAGAATTAATGTCCATAATTCACTAAGCAGAGCTATAAGACACAGGCCGAGAAAGGTCGGCTAAGACATTGCAGAATGTCGATTTAAACTATTGATTAGGTGATTACATACATTTCATAACTCCTCTGTTCTGTATAAGATAGAAAACAAAGGACTGACAATTAAATCGACGCCTTAAAAGAGGAAGAAAGGTGCATCTAGTTGCAGTGGACAATTTGTTTTTTTAAAATCTGAAACAGAAAAATCAATGATTTAAGAGTGTAAAACTTCAAAATTCAGCTGAGATTGAGTGCGCTTAGAGCAGCAACCATAATCAGATCAGATCTTTCAGATACATTTTTTAAATCTGTCTCATTTTGCAATCAAAGGTTTACATTATGAATGTCTGCGGCAAACACCAGTGCCAAATGATTATTCTAGAGAGCGCTGAGCCAGAGTGGATCATCCATCAACACTCTCGAGATAGCAGCGACTCCCTCCTTTCCTTTCACTCTCGCTTTCTTTGCTCATGCCGTTCAGCACCTCCTCCCTCCACCAGAGAGCAGAGTGTGTTTACTGATGCGTGAAGCCACAAAGGAGCCCCACAGAAAACAAATGCTGTCCCTGGTCTGGTTGTCTCTGTCATGGATCATCAAGAAGAGCTCATTGTTATTACCTCCACTACTACACTCAATAATGGAACAGACAGGGTGCTAGTTTTGATTGGTAGTTAAGACACATCGTGCCAAGAACACCTGCTGGTTGATAATTGTCGGAACACAGCGAAGGGATACAATCAGGCTTTGTGATGTGCTTCGTGCTCAGTGACACACATGCAGTCAGTCACTATTAGAAAGACAGACGTCAACACACACATATATACAAACACACCATAATGGGCCAGTGTGTGGTTTAAATTCTCTTTGATGCCGTGGATACCCCCCACTGTTCACCATCTTACTCCGTACACATCAAACAGGTTGTTCTGGGAAGAGGGAGGGACATGATGACAAGACCATGGCTCGCTGTTCTGCTCATCCTGATGCTAGGCTTTTTATCCACATAAAAATTGGCTCCTCTACCTTTTTTCTCTTCTTGTTTAGTCTTTGCTTCTCTGATTTATGTTTCTTTTGTGTGTACATGTGTGTGTGTCTGTGTGCTTTTTCCTTCTTCCTCCTGCCTTTCTTCTCTTAAAAAGCTTGCATCTGTTTCCCTCACCTTTCTTGTGTCCATCCTAAAATTGTTCCTGTTTGTGCTCTGTCAACATCCATGTTTTTCTTGCCTCATTTTAATTTTTGCTCAGAAAACCAACATCCCCTGCTGTACTCCTTTGGAGTCACCCAAAGCCTGTCACAGCATGCAAACCCATCATAAATGTCCATCCAGTCAATGTCAGCACGAGTCTTACTTCTCACATGATAATGACCTGGCTCTGCTGCTCTGCAACCAGGGACACACGGGGCTCCTCTAACCTATGATCCGGCGCATGTGTGCCCGTGCATGTCTATTTCAGCGCATTTGCAAAATGTGCTTGTGCATTTGTTTTTTTCATGTGAAGAGAGGGAGTGAGAAAAAGCATCACATTCCCCCCTTGTGTTGAATCGTGTGACTGAAGTCAAGATTTGTACGTTTATGTCTGCGCATCAGCCTATTGATATGGATGGCATGGGATGATCTTGAGAGTGATCTGTGTTCCATGCCTCCCATCCCATAAATCCACTGCCCCCCTGTAACCTTTCTTCTGCACATCCATCTGTCTATCATGTCCATTGGAGCATGGCAACATAAGGGCACTAGGTTCATTGTTGATTGAACCCTCACAGTTTACTCTAGAACAAGCCAGCATCCATTATCTGTTATTCCTCAGGTTAACTTATACAGAGATATTATTAATCACGGCAAACAGAACGGGGAACATTGACTACATGATAAAACATTTGGTAAAAAGAGGATGGAACCAGCTGTTCTGGCTACAGGCTTTTACAAACCCTTCATACGTATATGTAAATTTTTCAAATCATTCAGTAGCAAGAGTCTAATTTAACAGCTTATCCATAAAAACACATTTTCCCATTACTCAAGGGTCACACTCATTTCAAGCACTGAAGTAAGGTGAACACTTTGACTCAAGTATCTTAAGTGGTGAGCATTTTTGTGCACTTTCAATTACAAAAGAAAACATGTTTCAGTCTAGAAATCCCAGGACGTTTAAGGAGTATGTTTCTGTTAAAAGCTTGTTCCTTTACTCTTCATGTCGAACATGCCCCTTCATCATTTGATGGGTTCTGTGTGCTTCATAAAAGGAGCTTGTCGGTGCAGCTCATGGTTTGGAGATCAGGGAACCTGTGTTTGACATTTTTTGTAACTTTCTGACACTAGAAATCTCCCTTTGCATTGCAAGCGACATAGCAACAGGCTCTGTATGCAGAGATGAGACATTCTCAAGGGGTTGAATTTCCTCTTTCAGGGTCTTCACACAACTCTTCACTTTAGGGGGCATTCCACTGAGAGTGACACCATAAATACCTTTTAAGAGAGGCCATCTGAAAGCTTGTGCCATTATCCCAATCAGCCATTGTGTTGAGAAATGACACACAAGAGACAAAGAAGCAGCACCATGCAGCTGTAACTTTGAGAGTTCAGGACAGATATTACGACTTTGTCTTTGACGTGAGTGGGCATGCTGTCCAACCAGTTAGTTTTGAGCAGGCTGAACCCTTTCATATAACAAGATTTCATGTAGGCGCATTGACTAAGTCAATTTGGAAGCTTCTGATCCCCAATGGGGCTTTCTGTATGAGGTTATAAATGTGTAAAGTGCCGTTAAATTCAATTTTGCTCAAATTGATTTTTGATTGAATGCCTATTAGATGAATGCTGTCTAAGGTTCTTTTGTAGCATAAGCTTATAAAATTATTCTGACATCTTTATTTCTTCACATCAAATATTAAGTCTCCTAAAATTGGTATTTTTCTTAAAGTCCTTTTTCAACTTGAGATTTAGCATTGCTTAATAACAGATTATGTCCCCTCTGCCAGAACGAATAATTTTAGCCCACATAGTTTCGTAGAATATGTTCCATTGGTTTGTACCTATGTGTGTGTTCTAGATAAAATACATCAGTTAGTCTTCATGATCAGGAATAAGGTTTATCACTTTGAAGCAGCGGGTTGCACAGTGTTGCACCATGTGTTAAGGAAATGATTGTAATACATAAAAATAATAAGGTGTGACTTATTGTTCCTTTATAAGACACTGTTTTCTGCACATCTCTCATGACTCATTCCAATCTTTTTATAAAGGTACTGCAGCTTCACAGCTTTGATGAAGTTATAGAGTTTCCTGCTCTGTCCGCATCTCAATCAATTTACCAAAAGAAGGTTAAGTCCTTTTCTCACAAGCCACCATCTCCATCTTGCAGGAGTGCCTTGGATAGGGATCAGACTGCAATCATCCATCCATCCATTTTCTGAACCGCTTAATCCAAGTGGGTCGCGGGTGTGCTGGAGCCTATCCCAGCTATCAACGGGCGAGAGGCGGGGTACACCCTGGACAGGTCGCCAGTCT
>JAVQJG010097030.1:0-32189 GCA_036024015.1 Craterocephalus amniculus
CACCAGCATGTCAAAAACGGAGCGGTGCTCTGCATGCGCACTTCAGGCACAGTTCACGTGATGGTGCGTTCAGGTACACCACGTTAAACACAGCTTTTACCGAATAGGCTTTCAGACACACCTGTATGTTTTAACAAATCTCAAAGTCTTAAGATATCATGTTAATAAAACCAAAAAGAGAAGGAATTTTGTTTTCAAAATTATACTATTTTTGAAATTAGTATATTTATAATTAAAAGTACCAAAGTGTTTTGGTACTTAAATGATAATGTAGTAATGGACCAAAAGATGAATAGATCCCACCGGAAATTCTTAGATTTATTTACATTTCACTAAGAATTCCACTTAACCTAATGCAAACCTTTGATCAATTCAGAATGCCATTTAGTCAGTGCATGAATATTATGCCCAATTCTGTCTGTACATGTGCATTTTCAGGGGAAAAGACAGGTGTGATGTATAGGGATGTGTGAAGGTTTAAGTGTTTTTTTTTCAACTCTGTTATGTAGCTTTTTGTGTTTGCAAGAGGGTCTAGTCTGTACCTCCACAGAAGATATTTTACCCACAGTTTCAGCCCCTCAACAACTTTAAAGTGTTTTATCTGTAGCTCAGGCTTCTCCTCTTAAAGTTAGCAACATCATCATGAAACACATGCAGAATTACCTGCTAGCTTTCACCTCCGACTTCATCATTTTTTACCAATAAGTGCATCAGAGAACCTTTAGGATGCAAGTCTTAAAGACACAATAACTTGCACTTATTTACTTCAATGAAATTCTATGTTTTTTACCGATTAATAATACTTGTAAACTTGCTCTTATTTTATTTTGCTCAGTAAATATGGAGATACAACCACTGCGCTTTGTTTGGCATAAAACTACATCTAAAAACAGGACAAAATATATATACATAAAGCTTACAACTTATCTCCCGCTGTTTTCATCTGCATCAATATTCAAGTGTAATCCATTCTAACACTGCAGGATACAGTTAAAACCTAATGGAAGGAATATTATTTCAAAACCACTGTGTGATTGAAGTACAAACAGAGTACTGTTCGCACATCAAACACATTAATTCACAGGTTAAAACAGAATTTGTCCAGCGTCAATTCTTAAATGAGGTCTTTAAAGTCTGATATGACACCGAGAAACTCAGGCTGTCACTTTAAAACAATCGTTTTCATGCCAGGCACAAACTGTGGGACAGAGGGGCTCAGTTGAGTGAGAGCAATGAGCAACCGCACAAACAGCTCTTTCTTTTGTGTCCCCCTCCTGCTGAACAGTGTGACAGTGTTTAACTGTGCCATATTCGCTGAGGGGAGTTGCCCTCTGGTTATTTATCAACATGCCCTCGAGGTCGGGCAGCAATCACCTGATATTTGACACAGTCTTTGAATGTCTACATCAGCAGACAGATAATCAGTAAGATAAAGAAGAGAATCCTCCACGCCTGCTCAGGGAGTTGGCGGTGGGGGGTGTTATATTGAGAGGGGGAGGGCTGTGTATAAATAGAGGCCAGTGGGGCATTCACAGTCCTACGGTGTCCCGGTGCTTCATCACAACCCGACAAGCCTGCAGCCATGGCGTTTAATGGAACCTGGAAGGTCGACCGCAGTGAGAACTATGACAAGTTCATGGAGCAAATGGGTGAGTGTGAGAGGGTGTGTGTGTGTGTGTTTTATGATAAAGTTAGTGAGGGCAATCTTGGCTGCAGTATGTAACTGCTGAGTTGTGTATTTCCAAATGGTCTGGTGTGCGTGTCGCTTGGAGCAGTGAAGTGTTTATTAATCTAGCTGATGTCACAGCATCCTTTGTTAGACTCACACACTTTTGCATTTTCACCCCCCAAAAAATGGAGCAATCTTGTAATCTCTTTGAACCATTGCAAAGGTGTCAATGTCATGAAACGTAAGCTGGCGGAGCACGACAACCTGAAGATCATCATCGAACAGATTGGAGACAAGTTTCACATCAAAGAGTCCAGCACTTTCCGAACCAAGGAGATTGACTTCACCCTGGGCGTCCAGTTCAACTACACCTTAGCTGATGGCACCGAAGTCTCGGTGGGTTCCATGATATGACAAAGCTGTCAGAAATGGTTTGATGTAGGGAAACGTGGAATCAGTGAAAGCCAGATTGGTAGCAGACATATGTTCTCTAACAGGGTGCATGGGAGATGGAGGGAGAGACGATGAAAGGCAAATTCACCAGGAAAGACAACAACAAAGTCCTGACCACCACAAGAGTTCTGGTGGGAGGAGAGCTTGTGCAGGTCAGTGAGCGCAGACATATTATGTCAATAATGATCTCAATAAATGTCTCCGTAAACCGGCCGCGCCTTTGTGTTCTTCCTGCAGAGTTACAGCTACGACGGGGTGGACGCAAAGAGGACTTTCAAGAAGCAGTAACCCGGACGTTGGAGTTCAAATCTTTATTTTTGTATAAACGACACATCATGTTTTGTATTCTAATAATAAGACAAGGCCAAGTTGAGACTTTGTTGTAAAGATTTTCTATGAGATGTACCTCAAAAAACTTTTGGTAAAGTTTTGAAGGAAAAGTCATCATTGTTGTCCTGTACTGCCGCTCCAACAGTCTGGAGGAAAAGGTTGCTCCTGCGCTAAAAGGCCACGAGCTGGTCAGTAATGATGAATTCTTGCTGCAGCAAGTGAAACATGAGCTCTGAGTATCATCTGGCTCCTCAGATGGAGTCAGAGAGGTCAGCTGAAGAGAAAACAAGCTAAGCAAACTGGAAAAATTGCACCCAAGTTGAACTTATAATGGGTTATATGGGGCTGTGCAGACAGAACAACAGGCCATCATTAATATTAGATGATTAATGTCTAAATAGTTGGGGTGGAGTCCATTTGCACTAATGTTTCTATTAAAACAACTTTTATGTGTCAATCAGATGTAATGTTTGTCTAATTTGATGCATTGTGTACAATGTGAGCAGAATAGCAGAAGTATGACTGAAAATAACCTCACAGGTGACGTGGCCTCCATGTCGGCATAATTAATGATAAGGCACAAAGATCACATCTTAGTGATTGCGTTTTACTGTAATCGTAGGTTTGTTATCTTTATAGCAAAGAGGATTAAAAGAAACGATACGGTATTTTAGGCCTGCATCCAAGAGGCAAAGCTGTTGTGTAATTCCACAGAGACATCATCTGCTGTCATGTGTTGGCCTCTGAGGACAGAATATCCTTAGAAAATGACAATTCACTACGTGGTATTACCAACAATGCAGTACATTCAGTAGGATAAATGCCAAATGTTTTCCCTTTGGTTATTAAGAGGAAAGAAAGTGAATGTACATGCAATGACCCTCTGGGGCCACAAGGAGGCAATATGTCTCCACTTTTCCATCACAGCTGCACTGATCTGTGTGCAACCATGAGACATCTACAATCTATACATCTTACAGTGTAAACTTGTTTTGGATTACTCTTTATGATGAAAATAAGCACAATAAGGATATGATGTTTTGATAGTGAGATTGTATGGTTAAAAAAATGTAGGGTAGCAATTGTTGAGATCTGAGTGTTATCTTGTATGTTAGGGTTAGGAAATAATATGGAAGCTTGTCCAGCCAAGTAAAAAAGAAAACATATCCCAGTTTGAAACAAAAAGAAAAAAAACACATTTAAAAGAAAAGAAAACAACACACTTATAAGATAATAATAATTGTTTTGACCTTTCTCTGTGTAAATGACCTTTGGTGTATTGTAATCATATTGTGATTATCATACTTTAACCATTACATCAGCAGCAGCTTTATCTGCAGCATCATTGCAATAACCTTCTAGAGGAGCACGAAAAATCGCTCGTGTTTCTTCCTTATAAGACCAGAATATATCACCTATGCAAAATTGATAGTTAACAACCAGTACAACCATACCTACTGTGCACCCACCCAATCATACACTGCTTAACATGAACACTATCCTTGATCAGTCACAGCAGCCGCCCTAGTGGTACCCTCTATCGTGGCTGGTAAAAGCCTGCCATGCACCGCAGTAATCTTTCAGAGGCGGGGGGTTGCTTTGAACACCAGTTTTCCCCTGATCCCTCGGTAAGGAGGGAACTCCCCCGACTCCCCCTTCCGATGCTGGAGGGCTGGGCAGATTTTAGAGGAAGGGAGAAGTGTGCCGGTGGGCTTCCTTTCTTTATGTTTTGATGTAGAAAGTGAATTTCTATGCTTTGAATGTTTGAAGCAGCAACATAAAAGAGTAAAACATGTGTAAACCTTGCATAGTCAGATTGTATAATAAAAAAAAAACCCTGTTCATTTAAATTTTACTCTTTTAAAAAAATAGCTGTATATACACTGAGATGCATTATAAGTGTTTTACACCATTCTTGTTAGTAGTAAACGACCCAGCACTGTGGACGGATGCTGTACCGGTGTTCAGAAACCACTGAGTTGTGCTGTAGAACTCTTTATTTTTTTGTGTATAAGGGCCTTGTCTGGTCTATGATGTCATCTTGAATCAGGCTATCACATGACACACTCTGCCTGCACAAACACACACACACACACATACATGATTATTGGATCTCAACTCATTATTAAAATAATATCTCGCTGTAATCATCTGGAATCTAGTAGAGCAGGCCGAAGCAGCATGGAATCAGTGAGAAACAGGAAAGCCGTTGGAGAGTTAGCCTTCAGTGTTTTGATTGCTGAGAGACTGAGGGCGCTGGGGCCCACCCAAGGGAGGTGGAAGCTGTGGATGAGAAGGGAGGGGGGAGGAAGAAGATAATGGGAGGTGGACAAGGAAAAGACGGAGAGGACAAGAGGAGCATTTAAAGGACAGGGCAGGAAGAAGCCGCTCCTTGCACTCCACTCCTTCCCGGCTGTGAAATTAAATTCACTGATTCACTCTGAAGTCTTCAGTGTATTTGATGGAGCTGTGATCACAGATGCATCAGAGGTGTGCGTGGGGAGTGCCGTGGCTTTAGGTTAGGCAGTGTTCCGAAGAATTGCATTGCAACTTTCAGTCCAATCGATGTTTAGGCAGTGACTGTGCAGGCCTTTGCAGAGACACACGCAATGACGAATGATGACCCAGGTGTTAGTCAGTGCTGAAAACTGTACCCAAATGCATTTAATTTTTAATTCAGTCCACTGTACTGTACATGTCTGATGTGGCTACAACCAAAACTTGTTTGATCCATGGCAGGTCCTGAGTCTGTGCTAATTCACCGAAGTGGAGCCGATGCCAGAACCCAGAGGAGTGTGCAGACCTTAATCTCTGAATTTCAACCAGGTAGCCTTTTCAAAACAGGAAGTGTAGAGAGGCAGACATTGCAGCAGGAATGCTGCTACATAGTCACACTAATAAAGTGCTCTGGTGCCGATAGACAGTTGTTATCAGTGTTAGACTGCTGTGCAATAAATAGAATATAACATCTATATATAACTGAATAAATTATGTATGGCCTTGACAGATTTACGGTCCTTTGTTAAACCATAAAGACTTTCTGATTTATATCCACCTGAGAGTCAAAACTTCGAAGTCGTCTCTCATCTGACTGTTTATTTTGTTAGGTTTGCTTAGTTTTGCACTAAATTCAGCATGTGCACCTTATAGATTTGCATTTGGGAATTGGTGGTAATATTTTACTAGAGTTAACCAATTGATGTAAGTGTTACACACCGATATCCACTGGAAGCATTGATTTAATGAGTTTGATGGTTCTTAGCCCCTCTTAAGCAAGTACATTCGTCTGCCACATTGCAACTGGAAGACCACGAGTCAAAGACAACAGTTACACCTCCAGTATTTAATGGGCTTTTCAACACCATTACAATGTGTTGCCAGTTGATGAGTATGTACCTTTGTGCACAAAAGCATTTATAGCCCCCTCTTCACTCTGCTCTGACACCCTGCATGAACACCCTGAGGCACAAGCAAATGTGCACGTCATGAGAGAAGCTGCTGTGCACCACCTGGTGTGACTGAGCTGACAAGAAAGAGTGGAGACAGTCAAAAGAGAAACTAAATTGGCTTTGGCCTTTGTCTCAGGAGTAGCCAGCTCCTGGGCTTGTCGGACTATTCTTATAGAGGGTAAAGAGAGGTGTACGTGTCCCCTGGCACCCAAACCATTTTATAGGATCTCACATCGTGTTTTGATTGTCTTCAGGGAATGTGGGGGAGGTGTTAACCAATGACAAGTGTGACAGAGAAAAAGTAAATGCTCCTGTATGCAGGTGTTTTAGCAGGTTTAAGACTCCCTCTAATCTCCTCAGCTGGTCCTTATTCTTTACTATATTCATTTTTATCTTTACTGCTTAGCTTTATATGATTGATGATTACTACTGTCCCCTGAATTCATTCTCATTCTTATTAATTATCAACATTCATATACACACAGCTGAAATAAGTGTATTTAAATGGGGGAGAGGGCACATTCGTATGATAGCTGCATGCTGTCCTCTGAAAATTGCAGCATAGGTGTTTCACCAGCTAGAAAAAGAATAAAGAGGAAACTCAAGAGAAACACAAGTTGACCACAGGGATGAAGAAAGAAGGTCATATGAGTTAAATATTTTTTTAAGTTATTATTTATAGACATTTAAACAGGGGGACATTAAAATAATTTTTAATTTCTATTTTAGTTTTAGATTTTTTCTATTTATTCATTTGTTTGTGTCAAACAGATTGCATATTCATTCATTCTCTGCTCCTTTGATCAAGCTAACCTATCCCAGTCCCCTGCTTTTGTATTTATTCTATTTTCAAAAGGAAACCTACTAGCTTCTACAAGGTGGGGTCCTTCCAGATGAGATGCAAAGTTCAGCTGTTTCCAGCCAATGGTCACCATGTAGACCACCATGCACATTTACATTTACTGATTCGTTCACAATCACAGATTAGATTAACATGAATGTTTTTGGACTGTAGGAGGAAGCCAGAGTGCCATGAGAGCCAACCTCCACAAATCAAATAGCAGAAAAACAGTAGAACTCAGGCCTATGTTTAATGGAGGATTTTCACACGCACAATGCCATGGGAGTTTAAGGGATTGGGACTGAGCAGCTGTGTAGCCATAAGAAAACCTCTAATCAGTAAGACTAACTGGTGAAACTGCTTTCTATTTAAGATGGAAGAAGGTCATGTAATCTGATGAGTCCAGATTTACTGTTCAGGAGTTGTTGGATTTGCCCAGGTTGAGTGTTCAGCAACACTGCGTACCAAAAGAACAAAGTGAATATACTAAATGACCAGGTTATGGATTTTTTTCTTCCCTGATGGCATGGCTGTATTCTAAGATGACAACAGCAGGATTCATGGGGCCTAAATTGTGATAGAGTGGTTCAGGGAACCTGGGATGCTATTTTCATAAATAGATTAGCCACCAGAGTCTAGACCTTAACCCTATTGGGAATCTTTGGGATGTGCTGGAGAAGGCTTTGCATCACTACAAGATCATTGCGAAAGATGTAAGCAACACTGCAGACATTGCAGAACCTTATTGAAACAACGCCAAACCCTAACAAATTTTAATTTAATCTCTTATCACTTGTTTGGCATCAGAACCCACAGTTCAAATATGTTTGAAATAAATAAGTCAGTCATTACAACAAAGATGATGTCAATCTTTAATGGCAGATGGCCTGAAATGTCTTCATTGAACATTTTAATAAAAACTTCTCACTTGGTTTCAGTCCGACAGACATCTGCAATTCACTGAAATACAGGTTCTCCTTACAGCGGCTAAAGTACATAAATATCAACAGTATTGTATGCATTTAGCAAAAAAAGCAGAAAAAACAAAACACACATACACACACACATGCTGTGAACATGCACAACACACAGCTACACACAGTATACTGAACCAAGTAAAGGAATATCTTTCATTGACAGGAGGGATCATTATTTAATTTCCAGGGAACGTCTGTACCTTACTGCTGATAAGAATCCATTTGTTCAAGGAGCATCTATTTCTCTGGATTTCACAGTGAATTATGTAGGTATAACAGTATTCACATATCACATATAGACTGTTTTAATCAGACAGCTATAAACAAAAAAGAAGCTATAGAAAAATTATCCAATGAATATACAGTTAAGCTTGCAATAATACTTACAATGAATTATAGTTTGGGCATCTTCTATGAAATTTAAAAAGAAACTGCCCATTTAAAACACACACACACACACATACCCAGACATATTTTATATAAATACCTGTTCTAATAAATTTTGTGCCCCACTGGGCTTAAAAATGTCTGTAAAAGCATAAACAGCTTCAAAAAATCAGGCGATATGATATACCTGCATATGGTGCATATTATCATTATTCATTACAAACACACACTATATGATTTCATCATCCCAACATGATTTTACACATCAGGGTCAAACATAGCAGGGAACACGTTTTCTTACAGCATTTGAGTTTTTGAGTGTCACATCAACGATAAATGTGACGTTATCGGAAAAGTACAAGATTCTTTTTTTTTTCTCCTTTTCTACAAATGTGAAAAGAATGATAATTTTGGCATCAAAATGTTGCAGAAATATGATCACTTCATGATATGTCATACAGCAGAGACATTATTGCAGAACCCAGAAAGACACCAGATTACAAAAGATGATCTATTTCTTTTCATTACTATGTAAATTCAAACTTTACAAAAGCAGGTTGAATCAAATTGGCTTCCTAAAATTAGACAAAAGAGTCAAATTGCCTAAAGTGAATATCCTTTCAGATGCAGAGTGACTATTTGCAGAGACACCAAAAGGGACATGCAGCAAAAATAATGTCATACTTCATAAGAAATCAGACTGAGGACTACAAAGCAGTCAAAAATGGAATTATTCCACAAGCCTAGATAGCTCTCCAGTGTAAAAAAAATGCCTTTGGTCTTTTGTTTCTTTATACTGTGTTTCTGTCCTCCTGCTACACAATAAAGGAGCAAATTCCTAATAATAGCAGGGCTCAGTTTGCCACGTATTGCCGTCTCTGGGATCACTTTACCTTCACCAGCAATGGCTTATTCCTGTCAATGCCTCCCCTTTGAACACATCTGATTACCCCAAACTGCAAATTTATGAGCTGGATCAGGTTGTCACTCAACGCTAACATCACTGCACAGCTGACCAGACAAAAGAACTGACTTTCTGTGTTTGCTCATCAGTTAAAAACAAAAGTACACAGAAGAAAACCGCAAACCTACACAGTTGAACGAACATGTAGCAAAGCGACAGGACTGCTTTGGTATGGCAGGGTGACTCATCACTTTATAGTGGCACAAAACAAAAAAAATGCCAAGAGAGGAAAAAAGTATGAAAGTTCCTCGCACACCTTTAGCACAACATAAACCAATCATAACATTAAAACATGGTCTTGATTACAAAAATACCTTTTTGTATTTCTTTAAAATATCTAAAAATGTACAGCATTAGGTTTTTTCCTTTTCTTATTTATTTTTTTTTTTTGCAAAGTCATGCTTCAACATGTATTTATTTAATCATAATAACATTAATATGAATGATATACAGAATAGCAATAATTATGATCATATAATAACATTACCCAGTAGCACTTTCGCCACACTTCCGCTTGCCTGGCTGCATTTAACGTGTTTTCACTCCTCCAGTGGTCAGTTCTTGCAGTTGCACATGCAAAATGCAAAGCAAGAGATCTTCCGACATTCAAAAGGCGATGCAGTCGATCACAAAACAAAGGGCGCAAACTCCTTTGCCACCAATGTGTCAGAGGATGTGTAGCCAAAGCGCTGCCTGTAAATCTTGAGTATGTAACAGTATAAAAAAGGAGTTGCAGGGACTTTGTTGGGTAAGGGGGGGGACTCGATGTGTGATGGAGGCTGGGGTCTAGTATGTCCTGAGGCCCATGAGGTTGCTGCTGCCTGATAAAGAGAGAGACAGAAAAAAAAGGGAGAGGTTGCCATGGTCACCACACACGAACCTTGTACACTAATGAAAACACAGGGGATCATGTGGCACTGTCGTACCACACAAACGGATTCTTACAGGCATAAAACTGCACACAAAGATAGTCGCTCTAATGAAGACACAGATACACACACTACGCTTCCTGTTCTGTCCTCAGTTTCTCACAATAGCCTTTTTTCTGATGCCAAGACCACACACACACTTTCATCCCACAAATTTCTAATTCGGGGTTTGTTTTCAAAACAATTTCTGTTGTGCAAAAAGCTCAGGCATACTCAGATGAAAGCTGACACAGTGTCAATATGACTTGGTGGTTTCTGTTCATTCCACCAGATGTCACCGGAAGTGTGAGACGTTCTCTCTCCGTCACACACACACACAGACACACACAAAACAACAACAACAACAAAGGAAATCACACTTTTTCCACATATCTACACCTTCACATCAGACACTGTGCCTCAGGGGAGAGGTGCGCGGCTTGGTGCCGAGGTGCGATCTACACCTCTCATCATCGCCTGTTGGGATCAGCGGTTGCCAAGTGAGAGCCTAAACTCACCGACGGTGCGCTGCTCCAAGATCCGGAGTCAGGTTGGTCCTCTTGGAATCTAATGGGACACGAGAGGCAATCAGCAACGCCCATCACAGCCGGGCACGACCACCATCACACATCAGGAACCTGAGGACAGAACAGAGATGCTTTTACTGCAGCAGGTGGGCAACTGGTGCACAACGCTGCACTTCTGTTTTAATGCCTTGTGGAACATTTGACTGCTAAGTTTTGAGTGATTTGTGTTTATATATATATATATGTGTTTGTTTTTTTTGTTTTTTTTCACTTAACGAGTCAATTTTCAGATGTCTTCACAAAATGTCTCAGACATGTTTTGGTCAAAATAACACAGAGAATCAGTCCGGCAGCTCAATTTCTTCCCGTTCACTTGCATCTTCATTCAAGCAGATCATTTAAGGGGCGTGGAGTGACTCATTACTCCACTCTGCCTCTCTCCTCCTCAGGGTCTGCCTCTTTTGAGATGTGCAGCACTCAGTAACTCTCAGAGCATGCCATTAGTGTATTAGAGAGCATACAGTACAGACTACACACCATACAGAAACCAAAACATCTTGAAATTTAATCTACCCTGAAATGTCTCCTATTCTATGCTAGCTGCTAGTTAATAACACCATGGAGGAGAATTCATCATTTAGATATTTTGGGGAAGACACACCAAAACAAAACACCACGGCTGAGTTTTTGAGTTATCAGTAACTTCAAACATCAAAATATATGCTTTCAAACACAAACAGAGAAATCCAAATAATTTAAAGCCTTTCATAGCAGTTTAAACTAAGTATGACCTGAAAGAGATGTAAATACAAGCAGTAAAAACCAAAGTACCTTGATTGATTTGGAAAAAAAAAACAGTTGAAACATTACTGGAAATCAAAATGATCTGTCTTTTCTCACATGTTCTCATCTTTGTTTTGGGACAACTCTTCTGTCTCAAAGCATAAACCACCCATCTTGAAGTTTCGCAGTCGCATAGGTTGTCTCAAATACTTATGTTAAACTTCCGCCTTACAACAATATCTCCCATGACTACACACACCAACCCACCACCAGCAGACCGAAAAGAAAGGTCAGAACCCCACCCCCCTTAACCATTTTCATAGCCAAAAATAGACATCTTCCAGAGCCTGTGGTAACTCCAGTTCAGAGAAAGAGGGAGACTCTTTGGAACAATAAACAATTAGTAAACCAAACATGACCCTAAGACGAAGAGACAGGCAAGACTGTTGCAGGGAAAACAAGAGAGGAGACTTGGGAACTGTTCCCTGTTCAGAGAGCACTGCATTTTTCAAGGGGCATGGCCGCCCTAGCTGCTGCCCCATTGCGTGTTAAATCAGGGATGAGGGAATCGATGCGTTGTACAGCCGCTCCGCTAAACTGATACGACGCATCCTTCCACATCACCCTATTTGTTCTGGCAGAGACACCAAGGTTAAAGATTGGGTTGATCATTGAACATGTCTGTGCAGATTAGGTGTAGGTTTAGTGATTCGCAGGCTTAATGTGTTACATCCAATAACTCGGCCAAGGCGCATAATGTGAGATAGGTAAACAAGCAGTGGTTGAGAATGTGGGAGCAGACTGGCTTTCTCCTGAATGTCTGGGTGCTTTCCTCATGTTTCTTTTTTCAACCATGTTGTTCCCGTTCATTATCGCTGATCATTGATCGTTTGCTGCAGATGAGAAACAGAAGATAAGCTTTTGTAATTCATAATAAGGAACTGTTCCAAATCTCTGAAATATAAAACATTTTGTGACTTTCTTAGTCTCTTCTGATAGAAATGGCATACTTTAGGTTAGATTCTAGCCAAAAATCATATTGAAATATTTTCATAATGTTTTTATTTATTCATGAGCTGTATGACTAATCTGTTAATTACATAACAATAAAAGAGCATTTGAACTGATTTTCATGCCAGAAAAGAAGACCATGTGGAAATTACAGCGTTTCATTTTATATTTCTGTCGTATTAGTAAACAAATTATCCCTTTCATCAAGAATCTCTTTTTAACTAACTGTGTTAATGCCTCTTTTACAAAAAGGTTTTAAAATGGCTTTGGGGTGGATGTATTCAATGGTTTGATAAAGAAAATAGCCTGTTTGAATATTAATGTTAGATCTTACATGTCAAGATCTGTACCTGTGCTGCATGGCCATGAAAAGGACCCCCCATCCGATGTCCCTTTAATCCGAGGAAAAGCCTTTAGGCTCTGGCTGTGTTTCTCACATACCAGTGCTGGCTGCTGGAGCTGGGTGATGATGAATGCAGCTGCTGACATGAATCTAGCATGTGAGACTGGGGTGCCATGAAGCAGCTATACTGTATGCCTGTGTGTGTGTGTGGGTGTATGTGTCTGTCTGTCAGCAGGGCATGAAGGAATAAAGTCCCACTTCCTTATTATAAAGGGCCCCAGCTGGCCCTCAGGTCTTCTTCAGTGGGAGTTCGTCCAACATTGCACGGGAACCATCCGTTTTGTCCGGCTATTGGCCAAAAAAACCTCCTCGGGGCAGGTAGCCAGACAATATGCACATATCCATCCCTCTCAGGGTCACACACAAGCATGCATGATAGGGGTTCACACTCACCACACTCCCCCTCCTTGCCTTGTCAGATGGAAAATCTGGATTACCTTTCACTGCAGTTCACTAGGCATTAATGTCCACTATTATGTTGTTTTTGGATCTAGCGCTGTACCAGACGTCTAAACGTCAAAAAATAATTCCCCCTTACAAGCCTTCAAATGAACAACAAAGCCCCTTTTAGAGTTACAACAACAAAAACTTCAAAGCCAGTAAAAATAGTGGTTTGAACTTACATGAACTGGCATGGGTTTAAATTAAATTTTCCTAATGGCACTTTCCAAGTGCGGCATGTTGCCAGGTGATTAGGACACTCATTACATGTCATGACTGAAGACCCTGAAGACTGGCTCACTTCCAGGCATTCACACACAAAAATACAAATCTTCCCTGCTTAGATTTCCCAAGTAGTAGTCCCAGTTAGCCAGATACCGAGACAACCACTGACCCGTCGCAGACCTCCCCACACTGTGGAGACGTAATTGTCTCTAAACCCCTGTTGTGAAATTTCTCCTTTTAACATTGGCACTGTCAAACCACTGTCTTATAAGGAACGCTCCGTCTCCTCAATAACACACATCAGTCCAATAGTGTTGTAACACGCACGTCTTTTCTGCCTCACCTTCTTCTCAGTTTGTTCTTGTCTTGCAGCTTAAAAAAAAGGGTTTCATAATCTTTTTGCTAGATTAATAATAATACTCTTCCAAACATTTCCATTTTAAGTCAACAAATAACTGTGACTCGTTGACTTGATTCTTTCCATCATACACACAGGAAGGGCCTAAAATCTCAAGGATACGTTTGCAAAGCTCCATCATGAAAGGAACAAACCTAAGCAGAGAGCTTAACTTGTCTCTGACTTCTTGGGCAGATTAAAGGCACAGATGCAGTGAGACATGAGCAATCGGCAAGTTTACTATGATGACAACATTAAAGTGGAAAGATTTTTATGTTTTAAATGTAAAATAAAAATCAACATTATATGAAAAGAATATGAAAAAATAACTATATGTAAGGCCTATGCACAATATTGTTGAGACAGACTAGATTTAATTCCTTTATCAATTTGTTCCACTGGATGGAACATGAGTCACTGCTGTGCTCCAAATGAAAATATCATTTTCATTATGAATGAAGTCTGGCAGGTGATAAATTAAGCAAATTATCTCAGTTATTTGTGTGGGCGGTGTTATCAGTATATCTCCTTATAACACTACTCAGTGTCATCATGCATCCATTGTGTGTGTGTTGCCTTCCTGGATAATGTGCAGCTAAATGAGAAGAGAAACGAAACAAAAGTCACATGTAAACTGAAACACTAAAATATGGTAGTTGTGGACATTGCAAAGTTAAGTTTATTCCTTTTTTTCTACTTTGATACATCCTTGATTTTTGATCAAATATTTCAAAATTCTGGAAAGATTAAATTCTTGTCTTTACCTGGGTAATGTTGTAATAAATCTACAACACTTAAGTTTAAAGGAAATTATTAAAAGTTACACTATTCCTTGATGGAAAAGAGAACATTGATCGAGCATTGTTGGGATTTTCATGAAAACAATCAATGAAGAAGCTATTCTTTCTTTTTCAATTAGCAATTTCATTTTCGTATATTTTTAACCACACAAACTGAATCCAATAAACGAGTGGCTCTTTAACTGCGACACATTATCACAGGGTTTGGGAGATTGTTTTGGAAAGTGATCAGGAAGTGGATTTTAATGAATTTCTGGAGAAGCTGTAAGATGTTCGCCTCCATCCTGTCATGTCAGGGTAGTGTTGAAAGACATTTTGTTTAAGCTGTTGAAAAAAAAAAATTGTGCAGAAAGTTGCTATGGAAAACCATGTTCAAACAGTTTCTGGGGAGTTACTTTTCAATGGAAAGTACATCCAAAGTAAAGAGGACAAGGGATACATTTTGGGAAGATATGCTGCTTGTTTAGGTGGGAGTATTTTTTATAAAGTCTTCCTCTTTTATTGCACAAGAGTGGCAGAGCTGAAATAAAAAATTGAAATAAGCAAGAATAAGTGTTTTTGTTTTTTTTTTGGTAGGGGGGCGTGGGGAGGGTTAGATTAACATAACCTTGTTTTGTGTGTGCAGTCTGCCCTGCCTTTTAAAGCACACACTAATTCTGTTGCATGCCTGTGTTTCTGCTGCAGTCCCATGAAATTATCATAATATTATAACTGGATGTCTTGTTTTTTTCCTCACCCTCCGCTGCAAGCCGGATGTGGCCAAGTTGTTGTTTCATTGATGGGTTAAAATCCACTGGGGCAGCCTGACCGCCCAAACGACTTCCTCCTGGTTTGATAGAAGTAATTATTTCCTCAGACCCCCACCCTCCACCGCTCTCTACCTCCATTACCCCCCTCCTGATGGAGATTTAATCCCTGAGCATCAGGTCAACCCAGCAGCTTTTTTTTTTCCTCTCTTGCAATATATTTAAGTCTTTAAGTCTATACACACAGACATGTAAGCTATGATTCAGGGGGGACAGGAGAGGACTAGTACCAATCAACAGCTTGATGAATGTTAGCCTCCGTGCTCTCGTCACCACCCACCGACTCCCCACTGACTCCCTGAGGGGTTTGAGAGAACATGTCTCTTCCTGTCCCGAGACATTGGAGGGAGGGTGACAGTATTCCTGGCGCCGTATGTATACGCAGAGTCAGCCAACACAGATATGCAGGCTAGTGGGGGATTTGTTGTGCTTTGTGATTTTGTTTTTCTGCAAACACAACAGTGTTCAGTTTGTCTAAAGCAGAGTGTAGCACACACGATTACAGCTGAATCGTGTGCTCATCAAAGTACTTATTAGAAGTCTAGTGCTGAGCATCCTGTCTCCGGCTCCACTAAAACAATCAATCAGTAATTTACTTCAAATAAAACCCATTCTAATCATTTGCTTTAATAAAGACTCATGAAAATGGCCCTTCTGGCAGCACCCAGGTGAGTCAGTAGTTCTTGGTGGTGTTATTCCGTGTTTACAACCTTTCTGATTACACCATCTATCTCAGTTTGCCCCTTCTCTTTTACAATACTCAAACGAGTGCTTTGTAAGACGACAGAAAAGCAAAAAAGTGCTTTAAATTAAAAAATGTATTTCATCCTGCCTACGGTTTGACAAAATGACAAACAGGCTTTTATATCTGCGGTTTGGTTTGAGCAATATTCAGAGTTTACTGTGGCAAATGCAAGCGCATGTGCATGATAATAAGCTTATATAAAAGTCCAATAAATTTCATGCAGCCTTTCATTAGACAGGTTTGTCTAGACAATCATTTCCTTTGATCGTCTATTAAAAATACTTGTCATGGCATGTTTTGCTCATGAAGAACCTTAAAAAAGGGGATTTTTGTTCAAAAATCATTAAGAATCCAAATGTAAGCTGCACATTTAGGAAACTTATGTGTCTAATCTTCGTCATCTCAGCTACCCAAGGAGTAGCTTGTGCATGTTTCAGCTCATTGTTTTGGTTTCTAAAAAGCATCCAGGCAGAATTGCAGAAGATATTTAATCCAAGAGTCAAACTAAAGGAGAGCTTACAAGAAAATAGTGGACTTACATCAGTCAGATGGCTTGAAAGATAAATCTCTGACTTTTATAATAAAATATTAGCATGGCAGTGTATTATTGGTTTGTTATGTAGCTGAAAAGCTTTTTATATTGAATACTGACTAGATAAAAAATGAATTGGTCCGTAACTCAAAGTAACCTTTTGGCAGAGCTGCCCATGCCTGCCAACATCAGGTGTAGTGCTGGCTGGGGTAAAACCACCAGCTCTGAGTTTGGTAGGAACCTGCTTCCTCATTTACGACAACACACGTC
This sequence comes from Craterocephalus amniculus, assembly GCA_036024015.1. Taxonomy (NCBI): domain Eukaryota; kingdom Metazoa; phylum Chordata; class Actinopteri; order Atheriniformes; family Atherinidae; genus Craterocephalus; species Craterocephalus amniculus. Next base: position 16,919 of record JAVQJG010097030.1, read on the forward strand.
TATCTATCTATCCATGCACTCTCTAAACGATTTAGTTCACTTTTGGTTTGTAGTAGAAACATTGTGAGAAAAGATATTTGGGTCTCCTGTCTCCAACAATTTCCTCCATCAACAGCCTGCAGTGATATAAAATCTCTCCAAGGACGTCAGAGTTGGACCTCCACCCTCCTGCCCATGCCTGGTAAGCCTCTGAAGCACGGCGTCCAGGGGAAATCCTTATCAGGTGCCTGAACCACACTGTAGACAAGCAATGGGTCTAATCTGAACTCCTCCTTGATTAACAAACTTTTCAACTAGTACCCCAGTAATTTAGCACTTAAGTCATTACAGCTGCTTATTTTTGTACTTTCAGTCATTGCTCAGTTTGTTACCATAATGTAGACCAACTGCTACAACCAAAAAAGCATTCTCTTCACCCACTTTGGTATTGATGCAGTGAGCATATCACCACACAAATTGCCAAAGACCCCGTCTCTTTTGCCTTCCGTTTATAAGAGGCAACACTCTCTGTCTTTATGCAAAATCATTGATTTGGGTAAATCTGGGTTGATTTGGTTGGGCTAATCCATATTCCTTTAATTCCACCAGTCAAGCTTTATTGTTTCTTGCACAGAATACAGCTCTACAAAACACACATACAGTGGACTGGCAAACTCCCAGACCAACAACCTGAGACAGAGTAAAAGTGGCCAAACTGTAACTAAGTAAACAGCTCAGTAGATGATTCTCCTGTATTAGTGGAGCTGAGGAAAAAAACAAATAACTCAAGTAAACGTTCCTCAAAACCCCTCAAAAGCAGCACTTAATTGACTCTCAACCAATGGCTGAATTAATGCAAAGCAGCTTGTATTAGCATTTTACTCATATTTTCTGAGCTTCATTCAGTCTGCTCCATCAAACCATCAGCATTGGCACTCATTGTAGATTCTGTTTGACCTGCTGCTTTGATGCCTGAGATCAACCTTAACATCAATAGGAAAAGTCAACCCTCTGAACCCTGTGACCTAAGCAGGGAAAATAACGGAGTTCCCCTTCAGATTGCATCTTTCCTCTCTTACGGTGATGCCTGGGGAGTGGCTGTATTTCCACTGACCCACTGGGCTTTACACTTCCGAATTTACTTCTAACAGCCTCATGCTAGGCATGTTTGGAGTCAAACAGCAGATATTAGACTAAATAGATGCTTAGTTTGGGCGTTAGCTGGGTGGAGGTTTTTTAATGTAATGTCTGAGGCCAGGAAGAGGAAGCTAGATTGATGCTCATGTAGCAACATCATGTGATAACACAGATGTATGTTAGGAATATCTCCGTGCCTGTTTACACAATGTGTCATAACATTTACTGTAGTACTTTAAAGCCACAACACAATGTAAACTTCTTCGACATGTCTGTGTGTGAGTGTGTGTGTGTGTGTGTGTGTGTGTGTGTGTGTGTGTGTGTGCGTGTGTGTGTGTGTGTGTGTGTGTGTGTGTGAGAGAGAAAGGCTGCTACTCACACATACTTCAGCAGAACTGCCTGGACTTCCATCCCTGAGGAGTTCCATCTGCAGGTGGGAGCCAACGGATCTAAACACATACAATCTCACTTTAACATCAAATAATTCATAAAATGTTGGGGTTTCTCTGCTCATGACAAAGTGGTATTTGCTTTGTTTTACATTTTGAACATATTCTCTTGTTACTGAATGGGAGATGAAATGATTCGTACCATCCTCACATCTTCGCAGCACATATTGTCAGACTTTAGCAGACGGTTTGCTTAGTTTATCTACGAGACTACAGAGGCTCTAACTGAAGTAGGATTTATTCAGTGTTGGGGAAGTTGATAACTCTACAGTACGAGCTGTCTAATATTCATTAACTCACAATCATTTCATTGATATAAGACATATTTACAGAAATGTTAACATGAATCAATGGGTCTTTTTTTATTGGTAGCAGCTAATTTGCTGATTATAACCCATTCAGGCTTAAGGCTTTATTTAAAAAAGGTCTACTACTGTCTGAAAACACCCTTCTGTTGAATGAAACCCTTTATTTTCAGCCTTTGAAGCAAATTTAAGATGTGATACATCTTAAAAATTGATACCTGGTTGACTTTTTTAGGAAATGAAAGGCTTATTATTAGATATTCTTTGCTTGTGTGTGTGTGTGTGCTTGTGTGTGTGTGCGTGTGTGTGTGTCTTATAAGTGATTTTCTTTTGTCAAAGGTCTGATCCTCTAATTTTAGTTTTTATTAAAATATCTATTTTCAAAACATGCAAAAAACACTTTTTCTACCTTTTTATTTTAATTCAAATATCTAAAAAAACAATGACCATGCTTAACTCCCTTTCCTTCTGTAAAGGTATCTGTTCAAGTCCAACAGAAAATAAATTAACAATATATTTCCCTTTATATTTTCGCTCATAATATTGCTTCTCTTTTATTTTACTTTTTACTTATAAATTAATCTAAAATCTATATAGTGTATTCATGAATAACCAATTAACAAATGAAAGACAAACTCTAGTTTAATCCGAATCAACGTATATCTTCACATTTGGGATTTTTTTTGCTTTTTTATGTCCTTGTTTCCACTGATAATCTCCTCTGGTGATTCTATTGCTGAATCAGCCATGGTGCATGATCAGTGTGTTGATATCCAGTTGTTGGCATGTGATATGGTAACGGGTGATGCTCCAAGCTGGATCACAAAGTTGTAAAATGTGGTTTATCAGCCTCGGGACGCTGCAGGCCACTGACAGTTCTAGGAATGTGTATGACTAAGCAGGCCATCAAAAAAATTCTACAGCTATAGGTTTTAAGATTGTAAACCTCTGTACAATTGCTTGATGATAACGGGCTGTAACATTTAAAATAGAAATGAACTGCAGTACATTTACTTCATTGTAAACAAATGTAATCCCAATCACTTAAACAATAAACATCTTATATTTAATATAAATATCTAATTGGAGTTCCAGCAAGATTATGTGACTCTTCCTGTGTAAACACTGTAAACTGAATTAAAGTGTGCATTATGTGTGCATTGTCAGGTTTCAAAGATAAAATTGTATTTACAATGCTTCAGGTCTGAATGGATGTAATATCAAGTAAAAACTCCTACATATATTTTCTTCATACAGTGAAAGCAGCTGATTAACCAAGGAGCTACAAAAGTTGCTCATATTTACTTAACTCTGTTGGCCTCACACAAACGAGGCTGTGACATCCCACATTACCCACGATCTCATTGAAAAATGTGGATTCATATCAAATAAACCAAATTTCCTATCATATGTTGACATAGAGGTACAGTATATCCCCCATGCTGTCTTGCAGATTTTAACATCAGATGACTTGTACACAGTCGGATATATAACATTTTGTGCTTTCAAGATTCTATATGAGCAATCGATGCAAGCTTGGAAACCAGTCAATAAACACTCAGAAATGTGAAGTCAAACACTGAGATTGTACAGAGAGTCAGTCTGCACTAAACAGGCTTCATGAGAAGAACTTCAAGAGATCAATAATAGGCTCTCACGTGAACTCACAGTTGAACCGTGCAGATTAGAAGATCTCGATAAAGTGGATTGGGCTTTTTTTAAAATAACAGAAAGGATCTCATTAATGAGGCGAATATAGGCAGTTATGATGCAAACCTTTCCAACAAGTGGAGTATTAAGATGTACAGATGGAGTGACTGAATTAAGTTCTATCTATTCACAAAAAACTACAAACTCTTTGCGATGTTGAACATTTTCAGTGTGAATTATTTCTTTGTTATATTTTCAGAGCGTTCTTCAAGGACTTTTTAGATCTTTTTTAGGAACACTTGACAGTAACTCAAATGCATGAACACCCTTCTTTCTTTGTGTCTTTTTGCGCATTTTAAATGTATAGTGATCAGTTGAAAGAAGTCTATTTTTATTCCAGAAAGTCCACGGGGTCAGGCTGCTGTTCCATTGAGGGGTTGCTAAAAAAAAAACATTACATGTATTCAAAGTTGGAGAATTAAATATTTATAAACTTTCTAATGTCACTATCAGTGTATGAAAAATTCTTGCACTCATAATGCAGGTGCATCATAATGAGATTCAGAGATCATGGTTTCAAGCTATAAAGTAGCAGTTCCTATTTTTAAATGAACTGAATAGGATGAAACTATTCCAGTGCAGGAAAAGATGTATTTGGCTGTTTTGTGACTGCTGCATTTTGCTTCGCCTTTATATTGATCAACTTCCACTCCACATATCTGTGTATACAGTTGGGTAAATAACAGAAAAACCCTAAACCTACCTTCAAGTAGAAGAATAAAAATCCCCCATATCAGATATTTAAGAGACTTCACCACAAGTTTAACCACTACATATGTGCTTTAACCCTAACTGATGCTTTTCAGCTAATCAGCAGTGCTGCAAATCTTCAAAGAGATTTGGGTGGAGTATGCCTGAAGTGCATCTGTGCGATGGAGCTGAAAGTGATTTCAGGTCTGTTTTTGTGCGGAGGTGAAAAGGGGAGCAGCGGTGGTGCTGATGGGGGGGCAGGAGGTGGGACTTGCAGGTTACCTGAGCGTGGAGCGAGGAGGGGTAGGTGAAAGCAGGTGGAAGGGCCGGCGACAGCTCCGCCGGGTACAGTGGGTATGAAGCCCACACGTCTGGGCTGCTGGGATATAGAGCAGGCACTGTGAGCTCATCTGTGGAAAGAAGAAGAGGAGGAGTGGAGTGAGGAGAGTGGCAAGTGAATGGGTGGGTGGATAGAGAGGCAGAGTGGAGGTGGGGGGCGATGGTGGTGATTGTGGAGGTGTGCAATGGGGGGAGGAGGGTTATTAATGATCTGATGTTGATTCCTCTTATTTCATTTCTTCAATTCAAGTTAATACACACTAAATCCTTGAAGTCCAGGAATTAGTCTGAACATATCTGAGTCAGAGAAACTGTAACTAGACACTGCAAGCCTGGAAAGCGTTGTATTAGTTGTCATGTTGGAGTTAATATCAAAGGTGTAATGAATGGAAAACATGACATGTTTCAGCTTCATGCCGCCTGTAACACTGCTGTGCACATCAAAAACTGAGCTGGGTAGCAAAAAATACAGAGTTCCAACCATCCATCAACTCTATACCCACTCTAATCTGTTCAGACTGACCGATGGGCTGGAGCCTATCCCAGCTGCCATCAGGTGAGAGGCAGGGTACACCATGGTCAGTTCAGCAGTCCATCACAGGGCCAACACAGAGACAACAAACCATGCCCACACACCCTCTTCACAACTACTTAATCCACAGGAATGCTACCTCTAAATTAAAATTATAAGCAGCATCCCCAACCCTAATATAAATCTAGTTTACCAGTTTCACCTCCTGCTTCATTAAAGAGTCGGAGTGAAACTCCTCTTTTTTAAATACTTTTAAATCATGACTTAAGCCTCTGCTTACAATTTGGATAAACATCCAACACTGCATGGAATCCCCCAAGTAATGGGGACTGAACAGCTTTTGTTTGTAACTATATATGTATCACAGAATTTAAGTTAAACGTTGTTAGGTCCTCTTTAAAGGTTTAACCTTGCAGTTTTAGATTCCACAACCATCACAATAATGTAGGACCTACTATGTAGCATCCAATGAATATTCAAAATGTTTTTTTGCTTTTTACCAATTAAAACTATGGCTGGAATAATTGTCGGTTGTGCCAACAAAATTTATGACTGAAAATTCTAATATGAAGCCTGTTCTTGCATATCTTCCTGAAATCAAGGGCTAGTTCATTTCTTATTTGCCTTTTATATTAAATCTGACACTGTTACATGTCCAAACTGCTTATGTCCAGTGTGAAAATAAAAAGCTCCACAAGCACGGCAGCAAGTAGCGTCTACGCTACCTTGGAAATCAGATCTCATATTGCAGGAGAAAATGAGAGGAAACCACCTCAGACATGATTTATTCACTAGGTGGAGTGCATAGTGATTATGGAATAAAAAGTGGACGAGTGAGGAGACGGTGCGCTGTGGTACAGAGGGAGTGCACACTTAAAAACACAGAATCAGACAACATGGAGCAACTCATTGGTGAACCATCAAATAGCTGTATGATTTTAAGGAGCATTTTACTGTGATCTCTATGTCTCCTGGTGACTGGTTATCAAAGCATGATCAGGAAAAAAAGGGCTGATTTAAACATCTCTTATCAGGAAATGACAGCAATTTCTCTCCTGGTGATTACGTCATGGTTTCATTAATCGTTTCCTTCCATTTTCCTCTGAGGCACCAAGTACCACCCTTTCTCTGGCAAAGAAAAGATCCAAGATAAGAGCAGTTTGGTCATTCAGGAAGAATGTACTACCACAGCTGGCCTATGTTTAACTATCAATGGCTGACTCCTGCAAAATCCTTAACCCCTTGGAAAAATGTTTAACAGGGTAAAAAACATACAGAGCTGCAAGGGCACATTCCATACACACCCAATGCCAAAACGCCTTGAGACCAATTCGTTACAGCAATAGTTAACAATAAACATGCGCTGTTAATAAGTTATTGATCTAAAATGAGCCACGAGTGTCCTAAAGTGAGAGCACACATCGAGCCAGTAAATCACAGCACATGATTCCAAACAAACACTCTGTGTGTGGACGCAGGATTCACTTTTGTTAACACTTCAACGGAAAAAATTAGCATCATGTTTGCACGATTACGGGAAAATCATCAAAATCTAAAAATAAAACTTCTGTTAGAAGACACGCTACAAAAAAACCAAAACAAAACAAAAGGAAACAGCTTTACAGCAAAAGGAAGCAGCAGCTCAGACACTCAGGGACAGACAGACGAATGATCGGAGGACTCACATGGGTCTCTGCTAATGAACTGTGGCCCGGGGCTCTGCTGGGAGGGAGGGGGGTTGGGAGTGCCAACCAGCTTGTTTTTGGCCATCTTGGTGTTGGCCTTGGCGAACTCCAGCCGCAGAGTTTGGGGAATCTCCGGATCAAAACGGACGCCCTGAAGTAGACCGGAAAGATCATTTTTAGTTAGAAAACATTCTTGTTAACATGAGATTCAGGACAAATGAATGGGTGAGTAAACTGAGCTGAAGTATCAGTAGTCAAAATCATCAGGTGAGCATAAGTCAATCATTAAAAGCATTAAGCTTCAGGGTTTTAAAGGACGGTGTAGGCATGTTTTATAACATTGCTAGAAAAACGATTTGTGGTTTCTCCCACCTCCGCTTACTACGACCGAGTTTTTTAGAAATATAATTACCAGGTATTTGTAGCTCACTCATGTACAGAGTCATTTTTGCAGGTTAACTATGCACTTTCTATTTCTTTCTACTTATATAATTAAAGCTTGAGTGTTTCACAAAAACTCCAGGCTTGAAAAAAGCTCAAACGTTAGTCGCCCAGTATTATGTGAACAAACTAAAAATCAAAACAGAATCAAAAGCCCATAAATCTTACCTCAAATTCAAATGCAAGCCTTTCGTGTGTGTGTTTGTATGTGTGTGTGCGTGGCTCCAGCAGACTTTCCCAACACTGGCCACATCTAACCTCTTAAGATTTCATTTTTCATGTTCACATTCTTTTATATGCTGGACAATTACTCCTCACAGCTGAAACACAACGAACGCAGACAAGCTGTTTACAAAGTTCTTGGAAGTCTTTTGTTTTTCCTGGAAGTTCGCTCAAAGTCTGGAACTTGGGGGTTTCTCTGCCGAGCCAGATTAGGGTTCACCACAAAAATAACTCTTTTAATGGTGTTAAAAATGAGACTGATAATACTTTGCTTTCACAGCCACACATAAACAGGCAGACTAAACCATTCTGCACAGCACTCACGCAGCGATGTGATAAATATTAGAGAGCATCTGATAGGCTTGTTGACTTGTGCTTGACGTAGTGATGACATTGACTAATTTAGCTGACAGCAGAGTGGCATAGAGTATCACAGGCATCTTTGCGTCTATTGTCTTTTGCAGGGAAGTCTAATGGGATGATATCAGGAATTGTCCCTTTGTTTTCCTTTCGTGTCTTTTTTTTTACTGTAGGTCACAGTCTTTATTTCAGTTTGGTGCTTGTGATGATGAGCAGCACACATAATTGGAATTTTGAACCTAGCGACACAAAGCTGACTAGTGTATGAAGCCATTATCAACACAGGAAGTTAACTCACGAAGACCTCGCTATGCTTCCTGCTGCACTTTGTAACCCTAATTCAGTATCATGACATCAAATTCCTTATGCGTACGCACACACGAGGAGCAGCCAAACATTTTGGGGGAATTCTTGAGATGCCACTGCTAAAAGTTCTCCGTCATGCCCCTGCTCGTGTCAAACCAAATAGAAAGGTTTTTCTATTTTTTTCCTTTTTTTCCCCTCTCTCAAACCCACTTCAAATAACTCCACATGAGCAGTAGTCCAAATCATTTTTCCTCTCAATTATCTCTGCTTGAAGAAAAACGAGGAATGCGTTACCAACCAAGATATTCCTCGTTTGAAAACAAAGCTGCTATTTGTTGACTTTGTTTGAAAGTAACAAGGCAGGCCAGGGGTTTAGCAGCAGCTAAAAACACCCCTCTAATTAACCTTGTATGATTGTCTGTAAAAGACACGTAGCAGTGTAGAGGTCAGAACGGCTGAGGCCGAAAGCAGTCAGGAGTGAAGCCCTCTGCAGCAAAAGAGCGGGAAGCTGCCGGGGCCGGGCTTTCTCGGCTCGTCCCTGCAGGCTCGGCAGAGCTGAGCTAAAACAAGAGGAGGAAGGCTCTTCTCATGAAAGAGGGGGGAATTAACTAGGATTGCCTCGGCTCAGTGCACTCGCAGCTTCTGCCGGTAGAGGCTGCAGAGGTATAATAAGGTACATGGCTATAATGAGGCCTGAGCACACTTCTGCTTGAACTGTGTTGAACATCTACCTTAGAAGTGTTTTCTTTGTGTCTTCTGCGCTCATGACTACCACAGCAGTGGCTCTGAAGTTTAATGGGAATAAAGCACATCTCCTACGGTAGCAAACAAACCCCATTCTTCCTCCAGTTTGCTCAACCCTCCCACATATTTCAATATGCAGATAGATGTTTGCAAAAATCTAGCTTATCTCCATATGACCCCTGGGAAGCTGCTTCCCCCCCCCAAAAAACAGGCACATTTTCCATTCTCAGCCCCACTTATAGATTCTACGGAACCAGTGTGTTGTTGCTCATAATAAGATGATAATTTCTGTCTTTTCTTCCCTCGGCAATATCTCAACTTCTGAAAGTTTGAAGACTCTGCTGCCATGGTCTTACTTCAGGACAGTGATAAAAGCGCAGCGCTGTTCTTCCATGACAAAGAGATCAACCAAAAAACTCTGGATGCAAGTGAAGGTAAAAAAAAACAATGGTGGAAAAAAAAGGTGTGAGAGCTGGTGTTCATTACTTCAAGAAAGCTGAATAAAACCCTATGAGAAAGGGCTTTGTTTTATATTTGAGTCTGCCTCATCAAGGCTTTCCACTGAGCTACAGTCTCAAATAAGTAAGATTAAAATTAAACCCAAGATCAATATCTTCTATTTATATGTGGAAGAACAGCAAATTTTCTCCTGACCTTGCAGGATCCCTGGCAAAGCTTAAAGGAAAAAGGCATCATTTTCTCAAACAGAACCTTCACATGCTACAGTATTTATAGTAGCCATTATATGCTTTGCCTTTGCTGTTTTGTTTTTTTGCATGTTATAGAAAAATTGTAGGAGTGCCTGGATTTCTCTGATAATAAATGCCTTCGCACTGCAGGCAGAGAGATGCGATTCTGAGCCATCACAAGATCTGCTTGCGCTGAGCTGCTGCATGAGAGAGGAGCACGAAGAGGGCATGACACTTACGTTCAAGGCATTCTTAGCAGCCTCCGCCTCTGATCGACTGTCAAAGCTGACAAACCCCACTGGCTGGGGAGACAAGAAGACAGAACAAAAGAAAGAAACATGGTTTAAGGCAGAAAAACTGAGTCTGCATTTCTGTCTGAGTGACAAAGACATGTTCTTTTTTCATTTTTTTTTTTTTTTTTGGTATTTCTTTTACCCAACCTTCTCCTCCTCTCTATCTTTCTGCTTCTGCCTGTTCATAAAACTGTGGCGACAGAAGGAGGGAGATAGAAAGGAGGAGAAAAATGCAGGCTGAGCACGGACTTTGTACATAGAGTTCGTTGTTCAGCTCCCCTTTGCCCATATACGGGCAACATGAGCGCAGGAAAGTGCATGTAAGAGTTACTGCGAGAAAGGCAGATGGGGGGAGAACATCTGAAAAAGGATAAAGACAGAAGACAGAAATGAAAAGGGAATTTAGAGGTTAAAGGTGAGAATGAAAGGGAGTTAGGTGAGAGGTAGGGGTAGATGTGAAGACCTCAAATAGGCTTAACATTACAATAAAGTTCGTTTCACATCTATTTCACCTGCTCTGGTGTGAAATTCTTGCGATATAACTTTGGAGCTGGTTGCTGCTCACGAAGTGAGCGAGAAGGAAAAGAAAAAAAAAGGCACAAAGACGCAGGTGTGTCTGCCATATTTTTAACTGAATCCAATGTGAGCAAAGAATGAGGAATTTTGTTGAGTACGTTTGCGTGAAAGGGGAGACTCTAAACATGTTGCTCCCACGGGGTCACGCTGCAGTGTGTGATCTGGAAACACAACCAAGGGTTATGGGAATTTTGAATAAGTGGAGTGAGAGGAGGAGGAGGGAAACGAGAAAAAAGAGAGAAACACGCACATACACAAGAGAAAAGGACGAAGAGAAGACGTCAGGAGGAGGAAGGGCAACAGGAATATAAATAGAAAGGGTCTGAGATCTGGCTGCTGCTATATATGGAAATGGTTGTGGTTTCTTGGACTAGTATGGAGCGCACTATTGATTGATTTACGTTGCTATTGTCACTGCCATTAGCTGGGAGAAGACAAACAAAGCCAGCAGACTCCTGCATAACACTTGGCAACTCTTGACTGAACACATGTATCGGTTGACATTTGCCATGTTGAAGATGGCATTTATGTGGGAAGGTAGCAGATGCCTCTTTTCAACCAAGTCTGTTCCACCACGAGCCCATTTCAACTCGGAGTGCTTCTTTCTTTCAGTCAAAGACGCAACTTTCAGCTGGGAAAACCAGAGCAAAAACTCTGCGCCATTATAAGGAAGATTAAATGCAAACGGTATCGGCATGAATTTGCAGCAAAGGCTTCAAGCTACTTGGTTTTTAAAAGCAAAATTAGTGCAATCTCAAGTACTTTTCCAGCATTTATAAATTCTTTGCTAATCCAGTTCAGAAAGTTGAAAAGTTGTTTGAATTGAAAAGTGTTTGCAAAGACATGAAACATCAGACAGATTGTGCACCGCACATGTGCATCTCACAAACTAGCACCTGGTTTGCATTGTCCGAAAAGGGGCAACAAAGCACAAAGAATCGCTACCTACTCTTTACCAAAAAAAGACCCTTCTTTAGATTTAAGGAGGCAAAATTTGAAATCCAACCTCCAAAAGAAAACTATAAGCAATGGATTAACAGTAATAGTGAAAAAATGATGCTGCATTCAACCTCCTGATATTGAAATAAACATTTGCAACAAAAATACAATGAATAAAATGAGAAGGTTAATCCAAAGCATCTTTTCTTGAGGATTTGTCAGTGCTGGAAAAAAATGCCCCCTTTGTAGTGTTAAGGTATTACACTGAGCACATTCTATCTAAATCATCCTAAACCCTTCTAATGAGCATGTCATATCTTCATGGGAAACAGCGTAATGTGGTAATAAGTATACTGACACAAAGCTAAATTGCTTAACTCTGGAAATGGATGCCTGCCAGCTGAGCTCATTTTCAGTCCTGCACCCCCTGGGGGATTGACTTCACCATCAGTGCTGTTCTTGTCAAAATGTTCGTGCCGAGACCTTCAAATTCTTCTCCTTTCACATCCTTACACATCGTTGACTTACTGCGACGACAAGCGCTAGCCCACTGCCAAAGGCAAGTTGGTGCAACACGTCCTTCCACCCTCAACTAAACCTTTGTTTTCCTTTATAAGGTATCTTCAGAAAAATGAGGCTAATCCCTCATAGTTAACAAGCTGACACCAACCGAGAAGGGGGGGAAAAAACAGAAAGGGGAAAAAAATGTAAAGCTGTTGATGAGGAAGAGGTTGTGCAATGCAAGAGTAACAGCAGGGCTTCGTTTAGTAGGTACAGGTATGCAAAAAGGCCTCTTGCAGCGTCATCTAACATACCTGTTTTGAAGTGAGTTTTATCAAGGAGCCTTCATAGCCCTGAAAGAAAGAAAAATGTCAAGAGTTATGACGTAACAGTCCTTTGAACCAAAACCACTTCAGTTTGGTACAAAAGTAAATATTTTTTGCCTGGGAATGTAATGAGTGAATTAGCTTGTTTCATGCCTCTTGAAATCTTATGAAAACCATATGGACTGGATTGTTATGTCGTATCTGAATAATTGCTGCTTACTACTTTCAATGTTCACGATATAAACCATTTACTCAGTGCGCATACCATAGGCTTTGTCTAAGTGAGGGATTACATGCATTGCCATGATTCATTATTCACCTAAACAGTTCTGTTCTTGCGCTATTAAGGTGCATTATTCTCGGGCGATGGGCCAAAAAGCCTGCAACATCCACATGCATTTAACTGCATTAGAACTATGTGCATGTGACAAAGTGGAGTTTCTGAAGTGAAGCAAATAGCTTTGTTTTTGTATTGCAGGCATCAAGCCATTTTTCCATGAGACAAACACACACACACACACACACACATGCACGGGCTTCCTGTAGATCAAGATGTGATTGAACTTCGGCTTTAGGAGCACAGACACTTGGACCTTGCAGGAAAGTTTCCATTGCCATTTATTTCATCACCATTAATGGAGGTCCCATTGACTGCTGGAAAGAAAGCGGCTAAGAATAGCTGCAGCCCATCAGTTTAAAACATACAAACATACCTTAAATGGTCTGAAGAGGAGATACAGCTCCCGTGGTTTAATATCCAGCGGTAGCCCACTGACAAATAGTGTTCGGACCTGAGGAAGACAAGAGAGAGATCATGTATTTTTCATTAACCTCCACCTGTTATAAATAGCTCCATTGCCTCTCTGACAGTAACAGATGAGGTTATGAGGAAAAGCACAAAGAACATGAGTTAAATAGTTACCTGGCTTTACATTTAATGATAGACTTTTCAAATACAGATAGGGATGTCATTTAGTTCGGTAAATACGCAAACACACCCGACCACACACTCCTTTCTACAGTATTGTGTTCTCCTGTGTAATCTACAACCTGGGTTTTTATTTTTTTTATTTTTCTATGGCAATCCTTCCCTGTAGTCCCAGCCTTGGTTTTACATTTGAACTTTTCAACTTGCAACTAAAGCCGACATTGCTGGAGAATTATAATGTACTGTATATCTTAGCAGCCATAGACAAGAAGGGAAAATGCAACTGTTGTGGAGACAGGGAAGTGACAGAACCACAGGGGAGCTGCAGAAGGATAAGTGCTTTTAGGCAAAGAAGGTGTTATGTTATTATGTGTGCTGATGAGGAAACAATTAAAGCAGCTTGAGCACTGCAGGTGTACTGCAGGTGAAATGGGTTTGTTGAAACAGGCTTTATATTCTGCATATAAAAAGATTAAAAACGTTGTTTTTTACATTAAAAGGGGAGGATTTTGCACACATTCTTCGTTTTCATTGTGAAAACACATCTATTTTGAGGACAAAAAGTACACAACCTCTCACAATGTCTCAAAACACAAGTGATGCAAAAATCAGGACATGAAAAACAGGTTGATGAGTTGAGCGTAGAAGACAGACAGCTGTGAGTGCTGTGAGGTGAACTCATCTGAACACTGCACTGTTTCAAACATTGCATTAGAAACAAAACAAAGAAAGTAGCCTGTTTATTAAGTTAAATTTAAGTTACTGTAACTAATTCAAAACATGCAAATTGAGTTTTTTAAAATTAATTTTATAGTCTTTTTGATGAGTGCTAGACGAGAAGATTGTGACAGCTAATAAAGAGAAAAGACAGTTGGCTCAGGATTGTAATTAGCATAGAAATAGCTAGCTTGGCTCCGCTTAATTTATTAACCACCTCAAAAGCTTGTGAAATCATATTGTGTCGTTACAGTTTTACTGATTTCAAGCCAACAAAGTACTGACTTTGTCATACAATGCACATAAATGTCGCACTTAGCATATGAAGACTTACTAAGAATTTTACGCATTGAGCTTTCACTGAAATCATCTTGTTTTTGTGAAACTCAATTCTGCAGGTACGCAGTGAATCTAACCACTGGTCATCATTTTAGTCTGACAGAACATCCTGCTTGACTGAAGCAGACACGAAACAAACAGTTGAAACAATAAAGTAATTAGAGTCCAACTCCATCTGTTATTAATCCCCTAATTATCCCCTGATCATGAATTTCTATAAATATGCTGGTAACGATGCTGACTCTGCGATGCTACTCCCGCTTCTTTGAACCCTTGAGCCTCCCAAGAAGAGATTAATTATATGTACCTGCAAGCTAAAGTGTTCATTTTTTAACAACGCTCTGTAATGCAGCTGCAATCCAACAGCTAGGGTGACAGGCTCAGCAAGTTTGACCACGTAGCAGCTAGGAGAGCAGAACCACAGCTGCTAACAGGAGCTTGCTGGCTTGACTGAGTGGTGCCCACTTTATTTCTAGTACTCCTGACAGTGCAATGAAGTAAATAAGTAACAGTTCAGATACTTCTACTTCCATGCAATCTCTGTTGTTAAGTATTTTTGCGTGTTTTTGAAGTTACCATTGTAGCAGCCATAGATGCAAGCAGACACTTCTCTTAGCTTGTCATTTCATCAGTTTTCATGAGCTTTGAACCCTACATATATGGCACTGCAGAATCAAAACAGAAATACCTTGTAACAGCACTGGCAGTCGATTTAGTCACACATTAATTATATTTTCACATGTTAACCAGGTTAAAAATGAAAAGGTTACTTTATTGTTTACTGGATCTGTTTTTATGATGAGGGTATGTCCATCTTTGCCACACAGTCCTCAGCATTTAATCACCATTCAATTACAAAGCAATTAAAGAAAGGTTATTTCCTATTCCTTCAAAAAAGCAGCAAGTGGTACAACAGCCTAAAACGGTCTTTCTTTCTCAGAGCAGCTGAAGACATTGTGGTTACTTTCAGGGCCCACTGACCAAGTCTAATTAAGCCAGTTGGCCACAGCATCTAGGTTTGTTACACATTTTTTAAAACTACAGAAGAATATGAGGACCACTGC